>PVKP010004800.1:0-86924 GCA_004027715.1 Plecturocebus donacophilus | reverse complement strand
TGCTGGAATTATAGGTGTGGGCCACTGTGTCCAGCCAGTGTAGATTTATTGAATGGTAGCTTTCTCTTGACCCCATCAGGGAAGCTTCATTTCTTCTTGGCATTGCTGACCTGATCCTTGACGCGTGGAATTTCACTTCTAGATTTTTGGTTTTGGATGATGTCCGCTTTCCATGGCTGAGGATATCCTGTCACCCATACATCTCGCTGAGCCAGAGAAGAGACCCAGCTCAAACCCGTGATGCCCAAGACATTTACACTAGGCTTGTGGCTGAAGCCCCTGTGGGTTGGGGTTGGAGGACTCATTTTGGGTAACATATACAGACACCTTCTCTGATAGAAAGTGGGTTCCGGGGGTCGGGGGAGAGTGATCAGCACAGAATTAAATTCTGCCCCCTTGTACATATTTTACATTCTGATTTTATTTCATATGAGTTACAAGACCATTATTATGACAACTAATAGGCCAGCCCTCCTCCAAATTTATTGAAGAAATCTTGTTGCCTTCCAAGACGAATTGCATTTTTTGACGTTGAAAAGAATTTCATAAAGATCATTCCTAAGCCCATAAAATATCAGTGAAAGCAGTTTGTTCTGCAAAGATCCCTGTAGAAAGCAGCTGAACTCAGAAAGAAGCTAACGATTGCAGGGAAAATTGCAGGAGGAGAAGGAAAACCAAAATCACGCACAAGAGAAAAAGAAAGGCTGGAGGAGAGAGAGGAAGGTTAAGGAGGAAAGAGGACTGTGGAGCGTGTCGGAGGCAGACAGGATCGGGGAATGGTACTGGTCCAAAACTGCACCCGCTGCTCTCTGAGTCTCTGCCTGAGGCTCATGTTCAAGTCCAACTGCAGGTACTGCTCTGCCAGATTATAGGCCGGCCACAGAGGCAGGTCGTCCCCATTAGGATTCCTGGAAGGGAGAGCAGAAACAGGGGTGAGATTTTCCTCCTCACACCCCAGGCCCTGGCACAGGGGAGACTGGGAGGTTTACTTACCCAGTTCTAGCAAAGTTAGCCCAGAATTTCATCATCTTCTGGCTCAGTAACTTCTCCTCTGTGGCTCCTTCTGAAGAAGATAATCACAAAACGCTGCTGCTCTCAGTGAGTCTGGGGAAGCCCTGAGTGCCTTGTATTTGATGAATCCCTTTCACATCCCTCCTCCCATTGAATCCTTACAACGCTACCAAGTCGCTGTACCCATTTTATACATACAGATACCGAGGCTCAGAGCAACTGGGACCTTCCCAAGGAACCGTGGCTTCTGAATGGTGGAAGCTAACACACATCTTCCCTGTCCACCCCCATGTTCCTGCAGACAGTCCCATGAGGCTGCAGGTTCCCTAGGGACACAGACCAGCTTGCTCCCTCTCTCTGTCTCTTCCCCCCCACTTCTTTCTCTCCTTCTACCTCTATTCTTTCTCTCTCCCTCTCTCTGTCTTCCCTCTCATTTCCTTCTCTCTTCCTCTCCCTCTCTCTCCCTCCTCTCTTCCTTCTCTCTCTCCCCATCTCTCTCTTCTATCTCCCTTCCCTGTCTCTTTTTCTTCTCTCTTTCCCACTCTCTCTCCCTCTTCCTTCCCTCTCTCTTCCTTCTCTTTTCCTCTCCCTCCATCTCTCTTTTCTCTCTCCCATCTCTCTCCTCCATCTCTCTTCCCTCCCTTTCTCCTATCTCCCTCATCCTTCTCTCTCTCTTTCCTCTATTTTCCTTTTCTCTCTCCCTCTGCCTCCCTCCTCCCACACACATTTTTACAATTACTTTCTGTATTTCTTTACTTAAAAACTGCAAAATCCAAAATGCAGAAACAGCAACTAATATACAATGAAAATGTTTCCCTTTCATCTCTTCCCTCCAGACACCCAGTGATGAGCCTCAGAAGCACCTTCCCAAAGACAGGCTCTGCAGGTACCAAGATGTAAGCAGACACCTTTCTACACATCTGGCAGTAGATTGGATACATATTCTACATATTGCTCTTTCTATTAAAATTACCTCATATATAGGACTTGTCACCTATTAAACTGCCATTTGTTGTTTTATGAACATGTACTATATAAATATATGTTTATATGCAATTATATATAAACATGATTTATGTGTCATGTTTCCAATCTTTTGCTGGTAAAATAAATATTTTACTGTGCACATATACTTTTGCACATGTGGAAGTACAATTACACAAAAACTCTAGAAGTAGAATTGCCAGGCTGAAAGCTACATGCATTTTGTTCTAGGTTATTTATTTCTATAAAGATGGAGTCTCACTCTGTCACCCATGCTGAAGTGCAGTGTCATGATCATAGCTCACAGCAACCTCCAAATCCTGGACTCAAGCAATTCTTCCTGCCTCAGCCTCCCAAAGTGTTGGCATCATAGGCATGAGCCACCACACCTGGCTAAGACTACATGCATTTTTTTATTTTATGAAAATAAAAACAATTTTTGAGACAAGGTCTCACTCTCTTGCCCAGACTGGAGTGCAGGGGCATGATCACAGCTCACTGCAGCTTCGAACTCTTGGGCTGAAGTGATCCTCCCACCTTGGCCTCCTGAGTAGCTGAGACTACAGGTATGTTCCACTATGCCTGGCTAATTATGTTTATTTATTTATTTTTTGTAGAGAAGGGGTCTTACTATGTTGCCAAACCTGGTCTGGAACTCCTGGACTCAAGCAATCCTCCCACCTTGGACTCCCAAAGTGCTGGGATTACAGGTGTGAGCCACCATGCCCAGCTGTACGTGCCTTTTAAATATCAACAGACGTCTCTATTAATGTATAAAATTGTTTCTCAAACCTGCTTGAATACATTATTTTAAGTGCTTTGTTTTTTCCAACCTTGATTCATGAAAAATAATTCCTCAGCTAAGGTTGGTCTGCAGTTCTCTTGTTATGAGGGAGACTGTGTTTCCTTTTCCATACACTGACTGTTCATATCTGTTACCCAGTTTTCAATTAGGTTGTTCTTTTCTTATTAATTTTAGGAGCTCTTTAGACATCAAGGAATTTAACCCTTTGATATATAAGTTGTTCACTTTTTCCAATTTAGGGAATCCATGTACCATTACATAGAATGGCCTCGGGAATGGCTGACGAGTAATAACAGTGACATTTATTAGGTATTCACTCTATACTTTATGGGGCTTATTTCATTTAATCCTTATGACAAACTAGGAGTAAATTCTATTATTATCTGTGTTGTAAGATGAGAATGAAAAACTGAAATAATGAATAAACCACAGTGTACAGACACCCTCTATATAGAATGCTCTGTCCTTGTTGTCAAGAGACCAGTGTGAATAAGTTAAGAGCCTGTATTTATAATGTTTTAAACTAAATATTTTAGTGATTTCTCCTGTGTGTAATTTTCCCTGTAATTTTTTTTACTGATAACCTCATCTGATTGGTTTATTTGAGGCACCAAATATGTCATAAATTTAAGAATAAATGAACTAACATCACAAGTAACAGTTCACAAGCATTTACACAAACTCATCTGGGTGCAGACCACTTTGAGCTGGAATTATGAAAAACATGGTCCTTGCCTCCTAAAGCCCCAGGTTGTGGCCTCATGGGATTTCTGGGAAGGAGTGGGGAGGGTAAAACCAGTGGTCAAAGAAAAGGAAGAAAATGGTTCTAATATATATATTTTTAATTATTTAGATTTCTCGAGTGCTCTGAAGTGGCCACACCTTCAGGTTTCAGTACAAAGAGAAGCCCTCATCAAGCAACTGTCACAGCACTTTTTCATCTTGGTTTCTAAAAATAAAAGTGAGGGCATTTTCCAGAGAAAGGTTGTGTCTGCCTGTAAACCAGAGAGGTGATTAAATGCCAACCCTGAAGTCCTCCGGGCTCTTGCACAGAGGTGGGGTAAGCAGAGGGCTTCATGTGAACTGTGGGGAGTGGCCAGTCCCTTACCGAACATAACAATGTCACCCTTCAGGAAGGCACCACCGAACACAAAGCAGACTCCATCAGCGTGGTCGGCTTTGACAAAAGCTGGCTTCATGTCTTCAAAGTACTGGGGCCGGTGCTGAAACTCGTAGACGTAGACAGGTGCTCCAGCATCTGACAAAAGGTCAGGGAAGGTCAGGCATGCATGCAGCGTGGAGCAGAGGGCTGCCTCTGCGTCCCCACCGGTCAAGTCTTGGATGTATAGACCCAGGGGTGGGACAGCTCAGAGACAAGAGGCTACCTAAGCCAGCCTCCCTTCCCTCTTCCTCACTTGAGGCTGGAATTTTCTGCTACAGCAGTGCTCATATCTCTAGTGATGAATAGCTCACGTCTGAGAAGGCAATAGTTCTACTTCTCAAAAAAGTCCTCTATATTCAGCCAAGATCTACCTTGTTGGGACTTTCTCTCATTGACTCTGGTTCAATCATCTGGAGACCAACAAAAAAAGGCTAATTTCTGGCTTTCAAGGTAATCCATGCATGTTTATCTTACATTCCTTCACTTGTCTTCTACTGAAGGTCTTTGCTCTGTAACTTCCAACACACATGGGCATGCACACATGCAGACATGGGAACACATGCATGAGCACACACAGATGCACACACATGGGCACACACACACACACAAACACACACGGTTTCAATTTTGCCTCTAATTACTTGATTCATTTCTCTGCATTCCTCCCAGGAAGACCTCAAAATACAGTTGCCCTATACGTACTGTCTCTACTTCCTCTCCCCTTTTTCTCTCTCCTTTAATTGAAGTACCACTTATGGACAGCACAAAGCACAGATCTTAAGTGTAGAGTTTGAGGACTTTTTACAAATGTGTTTATGTAATCATCAACTCAGTCAGTCAGGAAACAGAATTTCCTTCACCCAGAAAGGTCCCTTTCTAATCACTCTCCCAAGAAAAAGCCACACTCATTCCTATCACCATCGATTCATTTCACCTATTCTTGAACTCCACACAAATGGAATAATACAATATGGACTCTGTTATGTACTCTATAGCTTCTTCCACTCAACCTAATGTTTTTGAGATTCATCTATGTTATCAGGTGTATCAACAGTTGATGCCTTTTTATCACTGAGTAGTATGCTAATGCATGATTTTACCACAGTTTATTTCTCCATTATCTGATGATGCACTATTATGATTAAAGCTGCTGTGAATATGCATGTACAAGTCTTTTTTCTTTTTTTTGAGATGGGGGGTCTCACTTTGTCACCCAGGCTGGAGTGCAGTGGTGCAATCACAGCTCACTGCAGTCTCAACCTCCCAGGCTCAAGCAATCCTCCCACTTCAGTCCCCACCCTCGAGTAACTGGGACTACAGATGCCCACCATCACACCTGGCTAATTTTTGTATTTTTTTTTTTTTTGTAGAGATGGGGTTTTACCATGTTGCCCAGGCTAGTCTCAAACTCCTGGCCCTAACTGATCCACCCACCTTGACCTCTCAAAGTACTGGGATTACAAGCATGAGCCACCATGCCCAGTCTATACAAGTCTTTTGTAAGGACATACACCTTAACCTGTCTTCAGTGAATGCCTAGGAGCAGAATGATTGAGTAACAACGTAGGTGTATGTTTGGCTTTCAAAATACTACCAGTTTTCTAGAGTTGCACCATTTTACTTTTCCACCAGAAGTACATGAGAATGTTCAGTATTCTGAACATTCCACATTCTTGGCAATTCATCTTGGTATGGTTTATATTTTTATTTTAGCCATTTTACTAGATAGAAATGGTTCCCTCATTTTGGTTTATTTTCCATTTCTTTGATGACTATTTTAGGTACCTTTTCATGGACTTTGGGACTTTTTTTGTGAGGTGTCTTTTCAAGTTCCAGTCTTCTACCCATTATTGGAAAATACTTCCCTTTCATTACTGAATTGTAAGAGTTCTTCTGGATATGATTATTTTGCCAAATACTTGTATTATGAATATTTTCTTCCAGTCTGTGGTTTGCCTTCTCATTTTCTTAGCGATATTTTTAAGACAAAATGCACATAAGTGAAATCTGCCACTTTAACTATCTTAAAGCATATAATTCAGTGATTTTTAGTACATTTAGGATGTTTTGCAGCCATCATCACTATTTAAGTCCAGAACATTTTCATAACCCCAAACAGAACCCACAGACCCATTAAACAGTCACTCCCCATTGGCCCCTCTTCTCCACCTCTGGAAAACACAATTCTACTTTCCATCTCTATGGATTTGCCTCATCTGAACATTTCATATAAATGGGATCATACAACATGTGGCCCTTTGTGCCTGACTTCTTTCACTTAGCATAATATTTATAGGGCTCATTTGTGTTGTAGCATGCATCCATATCTCATTTCTTTTTATGGAAAAATGATAATCCATTGTAAGTAGCACAGGCAAAATAATAAAGATAGATTCTTCCCTCATACTATATAGAAAAATGAACTCAAAATGGATCAAAGACCTAAATGTAAGACTGAAACTATAAACCTCTTATAAGAAAATATGCTGGTAAATTGCCATAGCCTCGAATTTGGCAATAGATTCTTAGCTATGACACCAAAAGGACAATCAAGAAAAAGGTGGATAAATTATATTTCATCAAAATTTAAAACTATTGTGCAGTTTTTGTACATTATCAACAGAGTAAGAAGGCCACCCACAGATGGGAGGAAATATTCGCAAGTCATATATCTCATAAGGGATTAATATTCTACAATATATAAGGAACTCTTAAAACTCAACAATAAAAAACAACTCAACTAAAAAATGGGCAAGGATCTTGAATATACATTTCTCCAAAAGCCTGTATACAGATGTCCAATAGGCACATGAAAAGATGCTCAACATCTCTAATAATTAGGAAAATGCAAATCAAAACCATAATGAGATACTACTTCACATCCATTAGAATAGTTGGTATTTAAAAACAAAAACAACAGAAAATAACAAATGTTGGTGAAGATGTCAAAAAATTACAATCCTTATGCATTGCTGGTAGAAATGTGAAATGGCGCAGACACAACGGAGAACAACATGACAGTTCTTCCAAAAATTAAACATAGAGTTACATATGATCCAGCAATTCTACCTCTGGCTTATACCCCAAATAACTGAAAACAGGGACTTGAACAGATATTTCTATAACTGTGTTGATTGCAGCATTATAGTCAATAGTCAACTGGAGCCAATAGCTCCTTGTTCATTGCACAGTAGCTGAAAGAATGTACATTAATGAATAAATGGATAAACTAAATGTGATATAGACATACAATGGAACATTATTCGGGCTTGAAAAAGGAGGAAATTCTGATGGATGGTACAACATATAGAAACCCTGAGATCTTATGCTATGTGAAATAAGCCAGACAAAAGGATAGATATCGTGTGAGTCCATTTACATTGAGTAACTAAAATCACTAAGTAACTAAAAAGTCAATCACAGAAACAGCAAGCAGAATGGTGGTTATTGGAGTCTGGGTGAAGGAGGGGTGGGGAGTTATTTTTAATAGGTTCTGAGTTTCAGTTTGGGACGATAAAAAAGTTCTGAAGCTGTATAGTGGTGATGGTTGTACAACAATATGAATGTACTTAATGCCATTGAACTATACACTTAAAAATGGTTAAAATGGTAAATTTTTTATTAAGCATATTTAACCATAACTTTTAAAATTTAATGCAGAGTATGCCATTTTATTTATAAATATTTATGAATTTTCCAGATTTCCTTTTGTTATTTCTAATTTCATTCCCATGTGGTTGAAGAAGATACTCTGCGTGATTTCCATCCTTTTACATTTATTGGGATTTGTTTGGTGACCTAACATATGATTTATTCTGGAAGACATTGCACTTGCACTTGAAAAGAATGTGGAATCTAATGTTATGGGGTGGAGTATTTGGCTGCCTTTAAAGTTGTTGATTTAAAGTATATTACTTTAGGAGTTCCATTACTCCTTATAGCTAAGATGTTTGTTCCATTACTACATATCACTAAGATGTTGGAGAAGTCATTTCTAGAAAGAAAAAATTGGGGGGAATGGCCCCCAGAAAATTATAGAGAGATGGGAATTTTCTACATGGTCCTAAAGAAGGGGAAGGAACAGAAACAACAACTGATCAACATTCCCAAACTCTGAAAGGCAGGTGAATGGTGCAGGTCACCATGGCACGGTTCCATCCAGAGACACCTAGGAATGCCCTGTCCATGAGGGAACAGAGGCAGAGGAGGCAGCCAGTCAGTAGACAACATGTCCATGTCCACCAACCTCGCTGGGCTGTGGTCCTGGAGCAGGGTACTCAGAGACTCACCTCAGTGATACCAAGCTGTGATCAGCCCAGGGACCACAAAGAACACATCTCCAAGCAAGTCCGGAAGACTATCTCAGATTTCAGTCAGGGAGTGCTTGTCATGGAAGTATTCATTAGCCACAAGGTGCAAATACTGGGGCAGGACGTACTATAAAAAATTGTAATCATAGGAGATCCAGATCAAACGCAATGGCCAACACGTTGAACACTCACCTGTACAGGTATGATTCTGAATGTTTTACCCACATTGCTTCATTTAACCCACACAGCAACCCTATGATGCAAGTATCAAAACCAGCCCCATTTCACAGATTAATAAACTGAGGCTTAGAGAGGTGACGTAGTTGGGCCCAACTGGAAGAACCATGATTCTTTCACAAGTGTATTTGTATCCAAATCCCATGCTCCTGACCACAGGCCTCTCTCTCATGTCTCAGAATGAGTCACTCCTGGGCAGAACCAGCTGCATCATCTGTGGAGCTCAGCACAAAGTAAAAACATAGGCTCCTTGCTCAAAAATCATTAAGAATTTCAAAATGGTTATAATGTAGAGTATTAAACCAAATGTAGGATGCTTCTGATCAACAAGGTCCTCTGTGGCTACACAGGTGGCACATCCATGAAACCAGCCCTGCTCCTAGTACCAGCGCTGCCTCCAGCCCTTAGCTATTCTCTTACCTAGCTAGTTGGTCTCTTGGAGCCTCAGTTTCCTCATCTATAGGGATGTGGAGGATCATACAAGATGTGAAGAGAAAAGCATGTTGCTTGGCCCAGAGCAGGTCTTCAGTCCCGTTGGTTCCCCCAAGCCCCATTGCTAAGTGCCTTAATACGACATTCAGCGCTTCTCTGATCTGGCATTAGCCTGCCTCCTAGACTTCTCCCTCTCAACTTTCTCCAAGCACAAATGGCAGAGAGTGCACGGTAAATTTCACGAAGATTCAGGGATCTGGTGCTCTGGGAAATGCTGGAAAACTGTTGCAGCTCAAACCCCTACCACTAAGACAGCAGCACAACCCTTGATAAGTTTCTTTGGAGTTTGGAAGTGAGGCAGTGTACACCACATTGGGGAGTGCTGCTCGGACTAGTTTATCAGGTGCTCAGGAGGCTGGTGGTTTTTAATCAGGCCAGAGCAAGGGAGACCTCTACAGCAGGTCCAATCTATGGTGTAAGTGCCCAGTCTCTTTGATCATATGACCAGCAGACCCCATGGTGCGAGGTGTCCAAGGTGGGTATAGATGCTCAGGTGAGCCCCCATAGGACAGTCAGAGTAAAAAGTCCTAGGGTTCTGGAGCAAGGCTATGCCTTCTGTGTCAGAGAACTACTTACTGTGTGAAAAGCAGCCCCTAGCACGCTACCATGCCTAGAAGAGACATATGCCCTTCCATTCCTCGCATCTTCCTGCACAACCCACTTCCACTCCACTTGAAATGTCCTCCTGCTCAGTTGTTCCCCACTCCCCTAAGGCTTGGATCATGACTGTGTTCTCCATGAGGCCATCTCCAATCCATCTGAGAATTCCACTGTGTGACCTATATCAAAACCTTAGTCCCGATTCACCATCAGACAGCTGCAACTCATCAAACATCCCTCCAAGGGGGCGTGAGGGATCCCTGCCTGCAGTGTTTCTTTCTGTTTTCCTTCTTTCTTTCTTTTTTCTTTCTTTCTTTTTTGTTTTTTTGAAACAGAGCCTCTTGCTCTATTGCCCAGGCTGGAATACAATGGCAAGATCATGACTCACTGCAGCCTCAAACTCCCAGGCTCAACAACCCTCCTGCCTTGGTCTCCCAAGTAGCTGGCACCACAAACGCACACCACCACACCTGGTTAATTTTTTATTTTTTGTAGAGACAGGCTCTCCCTATGTTTCCCAGGCTGGTCTCGAACTTCTGGGCTCAAGCAATCCTCCTGCCGTGGCCTCCCAAAGTGTTTGGACTGCAGGTGTGAACCACCGTGCCCAGTTTCAGAGGGCTTTTTCTAAAACAGAAATCAAATAAGGTCCTTCTTCCTTCTGTTTTCAGTCTTTAGTGATGACTTCAGTCTTTTAGATAAAGTCTGTGCTCATCACATGGCTTATAACAGCTGAAAGCACTCTCTGCTGCTGCAGCCAACTCTCAGCTGATCTCTTCACACCCCTCCACTCCCAGTTGGCCCTCTTGGTTCTTCCCAGTTTCTTCACTCACCCCTTTCATCACCAGACAAGCTCCATCAATCCTCCAAACCCTTCTCCCCAAGGGAGCCGCCTGTCCCCTCCTGTGGGCACCACAGGGCCTTGGTCATTCCTCGGCTTTGTGTGTACTGTCCTGAAGTGTCTAATCATCTCCGTCCACCCCACATTGCACCCCAGTGGCCAGGGAAGTGCAGGGGCACGTGGACTCTCACTAAACACATGTTCCATGGACAAGTAAGCAGAGCATTGGCACTGAGTCCACACTGAATACACATTTATGGAAAAGAGGAAGATATCAAAAGGAGAAAAGAAAGGAAGCAAAGCAATCCATCTCTATATCCCAGTGTCTAGAGTAAGACCAGATACTGATAGGTTTGTGCAGTGAATGAATTAATTAATGATGAAACAATAAATGAGTGAATGAATGATAAATGACTGATCTTGCCAGAACTTGGGCCAATGCCTGGCTGGTGTGTAGTGAATAGAGGTCCCTAGTCCGTGTGTGTTTCAGCATTCAGAGCTCTTCAAAGTGTAGGTAGATAATATGGCACCTATGCTGCGTCTTATGACACATGCTCGGGGTAGGGGCAGCACCCCAACACCCACATTAATGCATCCACAGAGAAACATCTGAACAGTGGTATAAATAAAATGAATGAATGTGTGGGAACAAAAATGACTGAGAGCCACAAATCAGTCAAGGTCCAGTTCGGCTGCTAGGTGGGTTACAAAAAGCCTCTGGGTTTTTGGAGCTATTCCTGGTTGGGGGTTGTGGATTAAGGATTGTGGGCCTAGTGATATAGTTTGAATCTGTCTTTCACCAAATCTCATGTTGGATTGTAATCCCTAATGGTGGAGGTGGGGCCTGGTAGGAGGTGATTGGATCATAGGGGTGGTTTCTCATGAATGGTCAGCACCATCCCTTTGGTGCTGTTCTCATAATAGAGTTCTCATGAGATTTGGTTGTTTAAAAGTGCGTGGCACCTCCTCTGTCTCTCTCTTCTTCCTGCTCTGGCCATGTAAGATGTGCCTTCTTCTTCTTTGCCTTCTACCATGTTTGTAAGTTTCCTGAGTCCTCCCCAGAAGCTGAGCAGATGCCAGCGTCATGCTTCCTGTACAGCCTGCAGAACCATGAGCCAATTAAGTCTCTTTTCTTTATAAATTACCGAGTCTCAGGTATTTCTCAATAGCTGTGCAAGAGTTGACTAATACACCTATACTTAGTAAAGGTCTGTTGAGTGACTAAGTGAGTGAGGAGTGTCTGTGCCCCCAGCTCCTCCCACTGAGTGTGACCCAGGGCTATCTGTTAAGTGCATGTGTCTCTGGAGTACTGCAGCCTCCCAAGCTACTCACCAGGATGTTGTATATCATACGGAGGGCGAGGGACTTGTTGGAGCCACTGAGGATCTCAGGAACCTCCCTCTGTGGAAAGAAGCAGTGCCCTCCATGAGCTATCTGGTCATCAGAAGGTTAAACCCATCTCCCCAAGGGCCTGGGCACCCGACTTTCACAGGGGGAGCTGGGAAGGGCAGGAGCCCTCAAGCCCAGGCAGCCACATGTGGAAGTGGCTTCTGTTTGCTGGTCAGGTAGTTAATTTCTTCTTCTCACTTTTGATAAAAGGCAGCTGTTCCCTGTCATTCCACCTGCAGCTCTGTGGAGCCCAAGTGTCCACCTTGTTGAAAGGCTCCCATTACGGGCTAAATTTTGGTCCCCTCAAAATTCACACATGGAAGTCTTAACCCCTGTACTTCAAAATGCAACCATTTGGAAATAGTACTTTTAAAAGGGTGATTACATTAAAATGAGGCTGAGTGGGCCCTAATCCAATCTGGCTGATGTCCTTATGAGAAAGGACAGTTTAGACATCCAAAGCGATACCAACACCTTGATCTTGGACTTCCAGCCCCCAGAACTGTGAGAACAAGAATGTCTGTCTTTTAAGCCTCCCAGTCTATGCTATTTTTTTATGATAGCCCTAACTGCCTAAGAGGCTCCAACTTGGCTTTGATACCAAGTTCAAACAGAAGCCAGAAAATCTCAAAACTGCTGTTTGTTGTTCTCCTTCTAGAGACCTTTGCAGGTGAGGCCTCTGAGAAACCACAGTGGGAGGTGGGGCAGTGGCAGTGAGGCTGGTTGCTGAGAACACAGGCTCCCTGCGCTGCCCTCACCAGCTGTGAACTTGGCAAGGGACTCAACTATTCCTGCCTCAGGCTCCTCATCTGTAAGATGGAGTTTGCAACAAGTACCCCCTGCCAGGGCAGTGATGAGAACTGAGCGAGCTGATGTTTGTAAAGCTCTTACAATGGTGCTTGGTACATAGTAAGCAATTCACCTGATTACTTGTTAAATTACCATTTTCTGGCAAAATTACAGCTTTAAAATGTGAGACGGCAGAAATACTATCCACCTGACAAATGAATTTTCTTGGTACGTTTTCTGCTGAAAATCTTGGGATAATGAATCACTGGGGCCAATACTTAAACATATCTGTCTCCTGGAATCACAGGGAACCCTCAGAGTCATTCAAGTTACCCGTAAGCATATTTTAACTACTAAAAACCTTCTCTGTATGTTAAGGAGCTGGGATTTGTTTCTGGGGGATTTCTTGTGGTCCCTAACAGCTAGCAATGGATTTAACTGCAAATTCACACAGAATTTCAGCACCCACACAGGCTTTTGAGCTCTGCAGATTCTGTCACTTGAATAACTCCAACGTAATAGCATTTACTGAGCACTGACTCTGTGCCAGGCTGTTTGATGTATACCTGCGAGGCAGATTGAAAAATGGAGGATCAGAGAGGGTAGGCAACTCACCTAATGTCACACAACAGGTAAGCAGAGAACTCAGCATTTAAAGACAGAGCCTAGGCTGAGCACAGGCTCACACCTGTAATCCCAGCATTTTGGGAGGCCGAGGCAGGTGGGTCATTTGAGGTCAGGAGTTCGAAACCAGCCTGACCAACGTGGTGAAACCCTGTCTCTACGAAAAATACAAAAAAAAAGATTACCTGGGTGTGGTGACAGGCGCCTGTAATCCCAGTTACTCCAGAGGCTGAGGCAGGAGAAACACTTGAACCCAGGAGATAGAGGTTGCAGTGAGCCCAGATCGTGCCACTGCACTCCAGCCTGAGCAACAGAGTAAGGCGTCCACTCAAAAACAAAATAAAATAAAAGGCAGAGCCTAAATGGATAAAAATTATACACCTACTGTCTCCTTACTAGCTGGGAGATGTTGGAAAGCCACTTTAGCTGCTCTGAGCCTCAGTTTCTTTAAAACAGGGATAATCATGCCTATTTTCAAGTCATTGCTTGGATGGCCTGTGCTTGGGCCTGGAAGGTGCCAGGGAACTGGTTACGGTAGTTACAGTGGTGGTTGTCATCGCTAGCACCTGCCTTCTTCTTTCTAACACACACCCAGAAATCACTGAAAGGCCTTACTTAAGCCATGAACTGTGATTCAGTGGCCTCATCTGCAACGTGAGGGCAAAAATCCCTAATTCCACCTCAAAACATTACCCTGGAGGTCAAATTAATAATGGCAGAACATGCTTTCACAACCCAGTGAACTCAGGATTCTGGTTCTAGACAGCCATCAACTAGCTTTGTAATTTGACAAACCTCTTTATTTCTTAACCCCATTTCCTCCAGCTTAAAATGAGGAGGTCAGTCTAAATAAATGAGCTTCAACAGTTTTAGGAATTGGAAGCCTCTACTCTTCTGAGGACAGATGAAAAGTTTATTTCCAATGAAGAGAGTCTTTCTAAACCACAGAATCAAAAAATCATAGGTCTTTCCCAGCACCCAGGCCTCAGCTCAACAGTCTCCCCCCAAAGGAGCCTTTCTGCACCACCTGCTATCCTCCCTAAAGATACCTTCTCTCCCAACTTGTGTCTTTCATATCATCTATCACTCTCCAAAATCATCTTTTTAACTTCACGTCTCGTCTCTCTCTCCCCACCGAAGTGTAAGCTGGCACTATGCTCGCTGCCGACTGGTCTGTTTTTGTAAGCCTGTAATAAATGCTCAGTACATGCTTGCTGAAAAAATAAAATGATTTGACAATTTTGCAACTTATACAACCTTAACATTCGTGGCTGTCAAAATGCCAGACCCAAGGCTAGACGTGAAAAGTTTAAAGGTCTGAAGTTTTTCAAACCTATCTATATGTCAGCTCTGAAATAGTAACTGCATTTTTTTGAAACAATCATTCATAATATTTTTTGAACAAAGACCAAATGGACCCCTCTCCTCTTTCCTTTTTATATAGTTGTTTCTTCCACCCTAAATCTCATCACTTGAGGAACAAGGCAGACACTTACTGTGACTGGCCCAGTCCTCACTTACCCTCTTTCAGAGAGAGGCAAGCACTCGTGGGCTCCAGTGCTTACAACACCTGGTGTCATCTTTGGAAACGTGCAGCTGTTGAATCCAAGAGCTGCATCATGGTTGAGGGAGGGGCAGTATGGCCAGCCGAGATTCTTACCAGAGGCAGCAGGAAGCCACACTCGTGGTTATTGACTCCAATGATGGAAGGAATTACTTTAAATGCTTTCTGAGACAATAGATCTAGAGGCTTATTAGGAAAGAAAGCACCATCAACCACTCGAGTGAAAGACTTTGTCTTCTGTAATAAGGAAGAAAAAAAAATCAGCAGCTATTTCTGTTCACAAAATCTGCTGTCCCAAATCCTGGCCAAGTAAAGCCAACCCAGTCTAACACTGGCTTAAATGCCCTTAAAAAGTAAAAAGAAACACTATGGGCCCAGCTCAATATATCAGTCCCTGGCAGCTCTGCCACCTACTTAGGCAAAGGGGCTAAATTTGTCTGTGCCTTATTTTCTCATCTGCTAAATGGGAATAATAATAATAATATCTACCTAAGAAAAATAGTAGCTTGTGATATGGTTTGGCTGCATCCCCACCCAAATCTCAGATTGTAGCTCTCATAATTCCCACATGTTGTGGAGGGACCTGGTGGGAGGTAATTGAATCATAGGGGCAGATCTTTCCTGTGCTATTTGCATGATAGTGAATAAATCTTACAAGGTGTGATGGTTTTATAAAGGGGCACTCCCTGAGCCTTTTTTTTCTTTTTTTGCCCGCCACCATGTAAGATGTGCCTTTGATCTTCCTTTGCCTTCCACCATGATTGTGAGGCCTCCCCAACCATGTGGAACTGTGAGTTTATCAAGCCTCTTTCCTTTATAAATTACACAATCTCATGTATGTCTTTATTAGCAGCATGAGAAGAGACTAATACAACGTGGCTCAGAGAGTCTCAGTGTGGTTCCTAGACCAGCAGCATCGGCATCATCTGGGAATTTCTTAGAAATGCACATTCTCAGGCCCACTTCAGGCTCCTCTTTAAGAAACTCTGGGGTAGGGGTGTAGCCCATGAACTTCCTTTTGGCCAGTCCTCCAGGTGATCCTGATGCGTGTTCAAGTTTGAGAACCACTGGTCAAATGCAAAGGGAAAAATGGTGGTAGACAGAGTGGCCAGGACTGTAAGGGTTGGTGTGAGTGAACACCTTCCTCTGATATCTCTCTGAGACACAGCGCCTTGAACATGGCTGGATATTTTTTGGGTCTCAGAAAGCAAAACTCATCTCTAATCATGGTTTCTTTAGGTTTTCCTTTTGGGATTTGGGTAGAAAGGAGTACATGAAAGAGTTCCACACAACATCAGGTCCAGGACCGATTATCCGTTTCACTGAGTCTATCACGGCTCGCAGTGGACACTCAGTACACACCACATAACTAGCAAATGTTGAAATCTGAAAGATAATGATTTTGTTCATTCAAAGATTGTCATCAAAGGCTCTCAAGATTGGAAGGGACATAAAAGATCACCCAGTCCAATTAACTATCAGTGATTGAAACTTTGTCAGTCGTCAGCTAGATTTTGCTTGAATACCCAGAGAGATAGGCATCTCATCATCTTCTGAAGGAGGTCTTAAAAAGTTTTCAGTTACACAAAACTAAAATGGCTTATTAATAGAACTTCCAGCTCCTGATCTTAACTTCAGCTCCTGGAAGCATACGTAATAAGTGTGGTCCCTCTCTCCAGTGAGATGCCTTCAGGGACTTACAGACAAGCCTTGCACTTTGCTGAAGCTTCTCCAGACTAAGTTGCACCCCTGCCTCAACAGTTTTCTTAAATTACCTACAAGGGTTCTCTACCCCCAAGTATTTTTTTTTTACAGCTGTTATCAAGTATCCCCAGTCCTCCTCTTTTCCATGTTCCAAATCCAAATAAATAACAAAAGGGTAGGATTTGTCCACCTCTCCATTCAAAGGGCAGCCCTGCCCCCCAAAGTACCCCCTCTGTCCTCACCTGGCTGAGGGTCAGCAGCTCCTTGGAGGATTTTGTCCTCAGGCACGTCAGCAGGGCCTCAGAGTCTGATGCATTGTACCCACAGAAACGTGCCACCACCTGCAGCTATTTCCAGAGAAGGACCAGGTTAAAGCATGATATTGAAAGCATCTAGGAAAATGAAAGCTGGAAAATGCCCTCCAGTCAGCCACAGGCTGGTCCTCCATATATGAGTCCATCCTGCTACCCCTGCCTAGCCCCACACCCCTACAATGGAAGGTGCACATGACGGACAGGCTGACCCTGCAACACCCTCACTCTCTTGCCTGGCCTCCTTGTCATCTTTAACAAACGCCACAGCTTCAATGGGAGTTTGTTAGTCTGTGGCCATGGAATGGAATCAAGATTTCTGGTCACAAAGAGATCAGTCCCATAGCTTGGTTGCACTGCCACTTGGCCCTTCCGGAGCCTAGAAGCCCAACCTTGAGGTGCTAAATAAAGACAGAAACACCAAGAGCAAGGAGCAGCTTTGCAAGCTCCTCCACTGTCAGCAGAGGCCAGGCTGCAGATCAGATCAGATTCTCAGCTGGTTAGCTCTGCCCAGCCCCAGGCCCACTCACAGCCTGGAATGTCCTGCCTGTCTTTTTTTCTGTCTCTATACCAATCCTTTTTATTTTTTATTTTTTTTTTTTTTTGAGACAGAGTCTCGCTCCATCCCCAGGTGCCAGGCTGGAGTGCAGTGGTGCAATCTCGGCTCACTGCAACCTCCGTCTCCTGGGTTTAAGCAATTCTCCTGCCTCAGCCTCCTGAGTAGCTGGGACTACAGGCACGCACCACCATGCCCAGGTCATTTTTTTATTTTTAGTAGAGACGGGGTTTCACCATGTTGGCCAGGATGGTCTCGATCTCATGACCTCGTGATCCACCCACCTCGGCCTCCCAAAGTGCTGGGATTACAGGCGTGAGCCACCGTGCCCAGCCTTCTCATTCTTTAAGGCCCAAGTCCTGCCCTCCACAATGTCCTTTCAGGGTATTGCAGCCCCCAGAAACCCCTTCCTCATCTAATCTCCTATCAACTCAATGTTCTCCACCTTCCAAGCCTGGCCCATTGTTGAACACCTGCTTTCCTTGCCACTGAACCTTCCATATTTGTAGGACTCATCCCCTGAAAGTGGTGGTCCTTAATCTTCTGGGAGTCATGATTCTTTGAGAATCCAATCAAAGTTACAGACCCTCTCCCTGGGGAAAAGCACAAGCATGTAGAGGCTGCTACAATTGTAGGACCACCTCCAAAACCTATTCATTGATTCCAGGATTTAATCTTCTCCATGGATAGGTGATAAAAAGATTACATTGCCCTCAAGTTTAGGATACACTTTCTCCGCTGATGAATCTCAAAGCTCTAGCAGAGCAGGGAAAATAGTGGGTCCTCAGTGACATATATCAAATAAATAAATATATGTCCAAACTGAAAGCAGCTTTATGGAGAACATAACCGAAATTAATGTTTCCATGTATTGAAGATTGTTTTTTACAATTTTAAAACTTTGTTTCTGCTCTTGGTATATACTGTTGCTTTCTATAAGATATTTAAGAAAATTTACCACTAAAATGATTAATACTCAAGAGATGGCTACACAGCCCTGTGCTTAATTAATATGCATTGAATGAAATAGCTCATAGGTTAACTCATTCATCCAGAACATTTATGGTTGCCTGATATATACCAGGTATTATGCTGGGGGGCCTGAAGGACAGAGAGCTCCTGGTCTCTAGGGCCTCACTGTCTAGTAGATAATTAAGACAAGAGACAGATGACAAATATCATGGGATAGATGCCACTTGCAGTCCCATGCCAGACAACATTAATCAGTCACAGTATTATTTCCCACTGAGCTGGAAACAGCCTCTGAATCTTTCTTAACGTAGTGCCCTGGGTATCCATTCCCAGTGGAGTAGAGTAGGTACAGGAGAAGAGCTGTATAGAATACAGGGATCTGACTTACATACCGCAAGCAAAGAATAATGGGTAAGACATAAGAACCAAACACACACTCGTGCACACCAGTGATGTGGCCTTGTGTAGCTAGGCCCATTTCCTGTTGAACCTGGCTTTTCATGGAGAAAGAAGGTTCACTTGGGCCAGGGTGAGGTTCCTTGGGCATGGTCACTAAGAAAAGCCAACCACATTCTCTCCTAACTGAGAAGAGGAAGTGGAAAGGTGTTCACAGTATACATACGTCCTCACTCTTCTCATAATCTTGGGCATTCAGGTAAGGGATGATGGCCACCCCACTCTCCATGATGGCTTTGTGGAATAAGTCTTCCACCATGGGTGACAGCATCTGGAGAGAAAACAGAAGACTCAGGAAAGATTAGCAGAGGACTCCCCACCAATCACACATACCATTCATCCCTCTTCAAAGAAACCTTCTCAGGAAGCCTCCTTAAAAGTTCTAAGCTTAGAGGAGAAAAGAGCCCTGGTTTGGGGGTTAAAGGACTAGCTGTGAAGGTTTGGGCAACTTACTTAACCTCTCTGAGCCCCTGGCTTTTCATGAACTTTGATGTCAAATATTCAGGCATATGATTTTTAGCTCCTTCACTTCCTAGCTGGATAACCTCAGACAAGCTGCTTAATATTTCTAAGTATCAGTTCACTCCCCTGTAAAACTGGAGTAAAGATCAAGCCTGAATCCCATAACTGTTGTGAGGAGCAGGACAAGTAATAAACATAGAAGTCTTCACAGAGAGTCCGGCCAAATTTCGCTCATGAAACAGTGGCTGTTATAATATATGAAAAGTTAGGTTAATATAATCCACCTTAGAAGGTAATTTTGAAGATGCTAAAAGACCACATATATTGTCAAGTGCTATACAGCAGAAGCTCTCTTAACTCACCACCATGTCCCTGATTTCTGTAATTAACCTCCCAACTGATGCCAAGGAAATGCTGACCACTCTGAGCCAGTGGACCATTTTCTAGCTCCTCTGTACATTTCTTTTCTCACCAGTTTCTTGGCAAGAATCAGGTGTGTTTGCTTCCAAACATGCTTTGTCAGTTGCACTTGTTATTGTAATTACATAATCAATGAAATATCATGAGAACAGATGCACTGTATGTGTAAAAAGAAAATCAATTGTGTCTGGGAAAAAAATCTTGATAAAGGATGGCTAAAAATTATTGCTGATTGGCCAGGCATAGTGGCTCACGCCGACAATCCCAGCACTTTGGGAAACCAAAGCAAAAGGATCACTTGAGCCCAGAATTTCAAGACCAGCCTGAGCAATGTAGCAAGACCCCATTTTTACAAAAAGATAAAAATTAGCTGGGCGTGGTGGCACATGCCTGTAGTCCTAGCTCCTTGGGAGGCTGAGGCAGGATGATTGCTTGTACCCAGGAGTTCAAGCTGCAGTGAATTATGATCACCCTACTGCATGCCAGCCTGGGCAACAGAGTGAGACCTTGTCTCAAAAAAGAATATATTGCTGTCAAATTATGTATGGACAAGAAAGAAGTAAAAGGAAAACTATAAAACTCCAAATGCACTAAAGTCAGACTACTTTGCAGGCATCTTTAAGTTTGTGCCACTGCAAAGAAATTGAAACTGCAATTTGAGGACAGTGAATTTTGCAGGTGGTTTATGCAAGATAATCCATGTTGGAACTCGAGCCAGCAGAACAACTCTGCAAACATAAGGCCCTGTATCAAACTGTTGGTGAGGGAATGTATATTTTATGGTTTAAATTAAAATAAAATATTTATATGCATCTTGTGGTATTTCATGCTTTAGCTGAGTTTTCTATTAAACAAGTAATTACCACTCTGGTAATTGAATACTAGGGCTTCTCCTCTACAAATATAAGGGATTTTTCCTCAAATTATTACTCACTATGCGACCTTAGGTGATTTATCTAAACTTTCCCAGTGGTGGCTGTCTTGTCCATGAGATGAGACTGAGCCCCTAACTCACAATGTGTGTGGCTTGAAGGAGACAATGAGTATTAAAGTGTTTGTTCAACATGGAGGCAGCAATCAAATGTTAGTGACTCATCATCATCATTGTTGGAACCTCCTGCCTGAGATTCATATCAAATCACAAAGCAGAGAACTCACAAGGCCAGAAACACTTATGGCTCCCACAGACTCACCAAAGATGGTCACAGAGCTGGGGTCTCCACCAAAGAATTCAATGTTCTTCTGGACCTAAGAGAGAGCAGCCACCTGGTCCTTGAAGGCCCAGTTCCCCGGAGCATGCTGATCCCATGTACTGAGGACAAGAGGCAGGGTGAGAATCCTCAGTCAACCGTGGTGTGTTTCCCACAGCCCCAGAAATTCTCAGCAGAGGCTGTGGGCAGGTGTCAGTGGGGAGGGGACTGAGTCAGAGGACTAGAGGAGCAGGGGAAACCAGGCTCAGTTCTTACACTTTGCTGGGATTTGAATTTCTTTGATGAAAGCTATGCACCCAAGAAAAATGCACGTACGGTATTGTAGGTGCAATTTCAAGTATTCATAGGCTCCTCAGAATCTATGAATCCTGTGTGGCCCAGGTTGGTCTGGAATCCATGAATCCATTCCTGAGAGTTAGTCTGTAGAAGAAAGCAAGAGTTTCCTGAGCACAGAATTTTCCACTAAATCAATAATAATCACAGTAGCAATAATAGCAGCTACAACATGTCCCAGACACTGTTCTAATGGCTTTAAGGCTAATACTCCTATCATCCTCACACCTATGAGGTAGGTGGTGCTGGGTTTTCACCCTTTGCTTCTTTGGGTCTCTCCACCCTTCTCTGCCCTGCCTCCAAAAGCTGACCTCTAGGAACGGCATCACCCAGGCCTCACCTGTGTGCCATAAGGGTGTGCTAGAGAGAGACTGGGATGTTTATCCCACCACCCTATGCTCCCTCTCTGCTGGGAAGTGCTCGGGCAGAGGCTGCATTTCTCCACAACAGCAGCTCATGCCAACTCTCTCCCACTAAACCTGTGAGCATGCTGTCAGGAGACCAATGGATACATTAGCTCTTTAATTCAGACACAGAGAGGTTAAACCCCCTTGCCCAAGAGCTGCAAAGCTGCAGATTTGGGATCCCACGTTCCATGCTGCTGCCCCTGCACAATTGCATGTTTCACAGGTTGGAGTCAATGGGAGAACAAATGAAGCAAGCGGAAATGCCATAGAACCAAAGAAATGTCTAGACCGAAAACATGCATGCCGTGCACACCATATATGCACGTCATCCTGGGGCACGTTCTACTCCCCTCCATTCCCCAGTCCCCCAAACTGCTCCTCCCCCTGGATCCCTTCCTCTGTCCATGACCACTGAGCTCGCTCCAACCCCACCTTCTCTCCTCCAGGCCCCTGCATCTGATCAAGAGTCAAGCCCTGCCAATTTTACCTTCATCTACCTATGCTCCATTTTACTGTGGCTCCCACCCTGGTCCCCGTTTCTCCATCTCTGTTTATCCTGTGAAGCATTATACCTTAGTGGTTACTATCTCAGCTTCCAGCATAGGATTCACAGCCTGGCCACTTGTTATCTGGGTGGCCTTGGGCAAGTCACTTAACCTGCTTTGCCTCAATGATTCTCATGTCTAAAATGATAATAATGATAGTGCCCACTCCACATGGTTGCAAAGCTTGACAGTGCCAGGCAGACAATAAACATGTCATATAGACATGTAGCTAATGCTTTTGTGGTTCAACCACCCCATGGCCTGCATCAAGACAGTGCCTCCCAGTGGGGCTCCCCATATGCAGCTGGGCATCCCTGGCTCAGCCTCCACTCTGATCTGGAGTGAGGTTTCTGGTACCCTACTCTGAGAAAGATACTACTGGTCCCTCAATCTGTATTGAATAAAGCCCAAACTCTATGTACAGCCTGGCATTCAAGGCCTTTCCCTATCAGGCCCATCCTTGCCTTTCCACATCCATCTCTTGCTGTAGCTTTCTTAAGCTATGCTCAAAATCAGATACAATAAACAATTGTTGAAAACTTTTCTACCAAAGGAATCTTCTGCAGAATCCTAATGAATAGAGCAGCCAGAAGTGTAATTGCCCTGGTCAGGGCACCTGTCAGCCTGTCCTGCCTGCCTAGCACTCCCAGAGCCACATCTTAGGACTACAGGCTCAGTGCAGTTTGCAAAAGTATTGCTTCAACCCCATGTGTTGCTACCTTCCTTCCAATTTCCTAGCCTTTGCACAGGTATCACCCTTTGCCAAGCACATGCTCTCTCAACCCCTTCTCCTCAAACCAACTACATCCTTCGAGGGCAACTCCAATGCCACCCCTCTCCCAAAGCCTCCCCGATTCCTTGCAGCTCCTTCCTCTGTTTCCACAACCTCACGGCATCTCACTCTTGGAGAATTAACCATGTCCTACTTGGAAAGTGGACACTTTTGTCCCCGTATTATGTCTCCCATAGTCTGGCGCCTCTGTAAGGCAGGATTCATATTAGAATCATTGCTGCCTTCCCATAGTATGTGACTGTGACCCCCAGGCATGATCCTGGCCCCACCTCTCACTACTCCTCTTTACTTACTTTGGACCCTGCTCATGACTTCTTCTGCCATGTTTTAGGCAGGATAATAGAGGTAGTCGAGAGACCTAGCTCTGTTTTGTGACCCCTAGGAAGTTGCTTGACCTCTCTGGGCCTCCATTTTCCAGCTGTGAAATGAGAATAACAACAGAGAACCTTCCTTGAAGGATTATTTTGTGGGTGAGTTGAAATAATGCATGGCAAGTGTACAGCCCCGTGCCTGGTTCAGTGAGTGCCCAGCACATGTTAGGCATGATTGGAGGAGGGAAGCCACTGTGATGGAGTGATGATTCTCAGGTGAGCATTCGAGGAGCCTGGGGGTGAGGCTCAGGTAGACTCTATCGACTGCTCACACAAACAGTGCCCTCGTCTTCCAGGGCACACAGCAGGGCTACATTGCCTCAGCTCGCTTGCAGCTGGATATGGCCACGTGACTGAGTTCTGCCAGTGGTGAGTGAACAGAAGTGGTGAATGCCGCCTGCAGGCTAGGCCGGGAGACGCTCCCTTGCATGATCCTCCATGTTCTCTCCATCCACCCACCAAATGCAGAAGATCCGGGGCCCTAGAGAATCCACATCAGAGCTCAAGAGCCCTGGTTGACCATGGGGAAGGATGTCTGTCAATCAGGGATGCTCAATTAAACTTTACTCAAGTGAGAAAGAGATTTTTATTGTTTTAAGCCACCAAAATTTGGGGATTTATCTGCTACAGCTGCAAAAATTACCAAAGTAATTAGGGCCAGCTTTGTTCAATGTCACAGAAGGCTCATTCCTTCTTAGGTTGCTAGGTTCTGTCTATGGCTACTGCACAGCTGCCCCTTGGGGATCTGGGGTGTCGATCACTGGGAGAGACTCACGTGAAGAAACCAAATATTCCCAGCCGGTACTGGGCGATCACAACCAGCACGTCCTCGTAGGCAGCCAGGGAGGACCCATCAAAGACGGAGGCTGAGCCAGTCTGAAAGGCACCCCCCGGGAACCATACCAAGACCTGAGGAGGAGAGAGGAACATCCAGTCAACCCACCAGGCACCATCGCCGCTCCTCATGCAGTTTGAGGCATACATTCTTCAGGTGAAATGTAAATGTCCCACTTGCCATTTGTCATTTGAAGAAGGCCCAGGGCGAAGCATGTAGGCTCTGGCACCTGAGTGCCTGGGTCTGACTCCCAGCTCTGCCACTGACTATCTGTGTGACCTTGGCCAGATTACTTACCCTAAGGTTCATTTTTCTCATCTGTAAGATGTGAAGAAGGAAAGCATCTCACTTATGAAGATATCATGAGATTTAAACAAAATTTTGCATCTAAAGCTCATAGAACAATGAGTGATAGCACATTTCAAGTTTCAAGTGCTCAGAAATTGTTCACTAAATACCAGTGAGCCTGTGACCTAAAGGAAGATGGAAATCATTGTAAGCCATGTATGAGAGCAAAAGCAGAAAAGCTCTCTACTTTCAGAGAGAGAAGAGGAGAGGAGGGGAGGGGAGAGGGAGAAAAAGAGGAGAAAGAGAAGAAGAAAGAGGAGGAGGAAGGGAGAAGGAGAAGGAGGAAGAGGAGGAGGAGAAGAAGGAGGAGAAAGGAGGAAAGATGAGAAAAGAAGGAAGAAAAAGAAGGGAAAGAAGAGTCAGGCGCAGTGGCTCATGCCTGTAATCCCAGCACTTCGGGAGGCTGAGGTGGGCAGATTGCCTGAGCTCAGGAGTTCAAGACCACCCTGGGCAATATGGTGAAACCTTGTCTCTACTAAACAAAAAATTAGCCGGGTGTGGTGGCAGGCACCTGTAATCCCAGCTACTCAGGAGGCTGAGGCACAAAAACTTGCTTGAGCCCGGGTAGCAAAGGTTGCAGTGAGCTGAGGTTGCACCACTGCACTCCAGCCTGGGCGACAGACTGAGACACTGTCTCAAAAATAAATAAATAAATAAATAAGGGAAGAGTACAAACCTTATTGATTAGAAAAATTGGGACCAGGGGACATAAAATGTTATTTAAATGGCATTACCTCTATTTATATATTTAATAACAAATCCCTTCCATTCTCTTTCTTAAGGTCATATTAGATACTACAGCCTTTGGGGCGGGTAAAGAGAGGAAAGCCTCTGAGGAAAGGGGAGGTGGACAAAGCATTAGCTTTGGTGCCAGGATCTAGCGCCTACTGTGTGTACAACATGGAGGAAGTCAGCTATGCCCTTCCTGTGCCTCATCTTCTTCATCTGTGGAATGGGTCCAAATCATCCTTACCCACTGAGTTAGTGTGGGAATTAAATGAAATGATGTACTGTGCCTGGTACACAGCAAGCACTTAATAGGCATTGCTGTTATGATACAAGAGAGCTGGCTGAAAAATAGAATATGCCTTTCCCCTGCTCACTGACACTGGGATATGTTATATTCTTAAAGGAAACACTTAACATGATTACCTGTCTTCATTATAAACAGAAAAGTTGGAGGATAAAATTTTCCTCTTTGAAAAAGGATTCCCCAAATTTAAAAAAAGTCAGACTCCTTTTAAGCAGTGTCTTTTCTGAAAGTTTACAGGTCACTAAATGTCCAACAGAGAGGAAAAACAAACAAAATAAAAATTAAATGACAAGTCACTACCCATAAAGAATCAATCAGAAAAACTGATCACTCGAGTCTATCACATGAATGATTTTTTTTTAAATTGTTGATGTGATTACATTTCCCTTTTACGCAACAGGGGGTAGGTCCGATTCTATACATGCAGCTGCCCTGCCTGGATCCCAGGCCAAGGTCCTGCAAGCTGGAGCCCCAAGCACACAGCAGGCAGCCTTACGGGGAGCTTGGAGCCTACATTGGCGTGGGCCGGCACATAGATGTTAAGGTACAGGCAGTCTTCCACTCCGAATTTGGGGTAATGCACCTTGAGCATGTGTTGATCTAAGAGCAGCCACTCCGAGTTCTGGAGGCACCTTAGAGAAGGAAAGGAGAAAACCCTCAGAAAAAGTCATCAGCAAACTTGCCTGGGAAGGGCCAGTTCTTGTGACAGCAGGGAGGCCTGGACATCTCCTCTGCCTGAGCAAAAGAGGCAGCTACTGGTACAAAGTCCAATCATGCCCAAACCTCCATGGTTTCCAAAACAAACAAGCAAGCAAACTATAATTCTCTTTGATCTGGTTCCTGGGTAGGAAAGAACACTGTGTAGAATAATTGTACCATTACCCCCACCACCCTCCCATGCCTACACCCACCAGCGCAGTAGAGACACACATAACGACCCGAGCTGGCCCAACAATTCCCCAAACCGTAGAGGATGGGACACAGTAGAATATCAAGGGCTTTGCCCTGTGACTGCCTCTTCTGTCCTCAGAAGAGCAAGGAAACATTTCCAGGCCTCTCTACCTAGAACCAACCGAGATAGACTGGCAGGGAGACTCCTGCCCCCAGGCTTTGCTCAAGCCGGGCCCTCTGCCTGGACTGCTTGCTCCCCATATCTGCATGCTCACATTCTTCCCTTTGTTTCAGCTTCACTCCAACTTGCCACCTCCTCTGAGAAGCCTTCTGAGATTTCTCCACTTTGACCATAGCACTTCTTTGGAAATACCCACCTACTTTGTGTTCTTTCCCAGAACATGTCCTAGGCTTGTAGATGTGCATTATCATCATCCCCAGTTCGACTGTGAGCAGCTAAAAGCCTAGGACTCTGTATTAGTCACCTCTGTACCTCGGAGCGCCAGCACAGAGCATGATACACTGTAAGATTAAGCAAGGCTGTGAATGTGAATGCTTCTACCATACTCCATGTGCAATCAATGCTAGTTGCTTTGGTAATAGAACAATGTGCAACATTGCTGCACATCTTCTCTGACAGGCTTTTATGCATCCTTGCCCCCTTTGTATGTTGCTGATCAGGCCTCAGCACTTTCAGCAAAGCCGTCTCTGACCTCCCATCCAAGCTAGCCCACTGGGTCTCTGTTTCCCCTCAGCACCCTTCCCTGATACCCTCATGGTTTCCCTTGTCATCTTATACTTTAACTGTCAATTATTGTTTTCATTCCTGCCACCATCACTCACGTGCAGGTCCCCTGAGGACAGCTGTGACTCGTCTCCTGCCTTGTCCCCAGGCCTAATGGAGAGCCAGCTATCGAGTTGGTTCTCAATGAATATTAGTTGGATGAATGAATGAATGCATGAACAAATGAGTTTCTGCTTAATGTCCTCAGTCCTTGGGCCACATGGGGTCATCTTCTGTGGCTCAGGGAATATCCTGGCACCAAAATTTCTTCTGCCAGGAACCCATGTGTCCCAACGTGAGAACTTGACAGAATCTAAAAAGTTGGAAGATGCTGGGGGATTTTCAAGTCTCACTTACCGCCCATAAGTCTCACCCATTCCTCCACGGTCAACTTGGTAACTGGTTACCTACTCGAGCTTGACCAGGAGCTCCCTACCTCCCAGAGTGCCTGTGTCACAGAGACACATCCATACATTCATTCCACGGGTATTTACGGAGTTCACCATGGGCCAGGTTGGACTGCTGGAGCTAACACCCTTCTAGTGTGGTTCTTCCCAATAAAACCCTCACTCAGTCTGACCTAGAGGCCAAACTTGGATGAGAGTTCACAAAAAGCCACCAGGCAGTCCCTTCTGACCAAAGGACTCAGTAAGCCCATCTCAGCACTTCCAAAAACCTTGCTGGTGCTCAGAGTCTCTAGGAGTGTTCAGATAATCATTTCCTGAGCTCAGCTTGGAATATTCTGATTCAAGAAGTTCAGAAGGGAGCCCAGGGAATCTGCATATTTTTAAAGATGCCTCCAATAACCTGGCCATCAGCGGGTTTGGGAGTCAGGGGATTACTGAACCACTTGCTCAAGTCTCAAGCACTTTCTCTCCCTCCTCCTGGACCCATGCCAACCCCTCTTCTTTCCCGCTGGGCTGCATGACCTGCATTACCCCAACTCCCAGAGTCACAAACCACCCATGGGCCCGAACCTGATCTTACAAATTAGGGTAGGAGGTGGCTTCTCGCAGGTTATCCCAGGATGATGCAGGCTGCGAATTTGTAAAACGCAGGGATACCAGCAGAGGAGCTGCAAAGGGGATTCTGAGGAAAACATTCACAGGCACGGGGCTTCCCAGCACAGTGACTTGCTTGCCCTGAATCCATCCCAGCCTGATGTTCCTCTGTGGCCTTTCAGCAGAAGGCCTTGAGGGAACACATGGGAGGAGTCAGGAGCAGGCTGGGGACAAGCTGGGCCATGGCCCAGCCTAGAGCTCCCCAGTGGGTACACACGTCCTTCACCCAGAGGCTGTGCAGCTGGAAGTATCCAGGTTCCCTCTCCATCAATCCATGTCTGCGGCTTCTTCCAAGATTGCTGCAAAAGTCACCCTATGAAAGCACTGACTTACTTTCCCCTAGAGCCCAGCAGAACTGAGCCACAGAATTTTCCCCATTCACTCGGGAACCCATCTCCCTTCTGCTGAGAGCTCTTTCTTTCTACAGGATGGACGCATGCCAGACTCTGTAGATCCTGGGGTACCACAAACTCATCTTCCCAGGGCTTCCTACACTTCTGCCCCTTCCACACCCTCCAGCACCATTGCTGGCACAGCTGTGCAGCACCTGCATGATTACTGGCTTTTAATTTTTTTCTTAAAATTTAATTTCAATAAACTCCTTTTAAAATTTTACATAGAAGACCCAAGTAATGACATCTATGGAACTGTGGTTTTGGTGAGTTAGGTATCTACTTTTGAATACATATGAATCTTCATGGGTGAAAATTTAAAACTCTCATGTAGATGCTACCTGAAATCAGCCATCTACTTCCAGGAAGATGGCACTTTGGGAGACTGGGCATGCAAGTGTCTCCATTTCCACACAGAACGTGGAGCCTTAGGAAGGAAATGCCCAGCTACTTACTTAGCAGGACCCGGGTGTCTTGGCACTGTTTCTATTGTCATTTCATTACTCAAAATCCTGTAGCTGCAGTCAGGAGTGCAGAAGCACAGGCTCTGTTCCTCGCGCCTCCCCAGTGCTCAGGATAGAGCCCCTCTAAGCCCCTTGCAGGGCGTGAGCAACCCAAGAGCAGAACCTGGGTCTTCTGTGCGCTACCCACTCCCAAGAAGGAAGCTCTGGCTTCTCAGCAACACCAGCACCCCCATTTTGGATGTCTTTCTTCTCCAGTTAAACCCAATTTAACTGCCACCTCTTCCAAGAACCTTCCCCTGATTCTTCTGAACTTCTTAGTACGTTGCTTTTCCAATCTCTCTTACTTTGTAATTAGTTGTAGCCATGGCCCTCTTCCGCCTTAGAGTACACTTGGGACTTTTCCGTGGACATACTCATCACAGCTTCTTACATGTGCCTGTGGCTTCCCAAAGCTCAGCTCTGGACCTTCTATCTTCACAATTTGTACCATTCCCACCACCAAACTATCAATTTACTTGATTTTTTTCTTTAAACTGATATTGTTAAGAAGCTGTTATTAAAGAAAATTGTATCTACCTAGTGCAATAAGGATAGTGTTTTGGGAAGTGTAAGCCAGTGTATCTTGCATTTCTATACCACAAAACCATTCCATTTACCTCTAGCAACCATTACAAAGAGGTGGTATATGGTGGAGAAGATCCCAAAAATATGACAAAGAGGAAAATCTGCCCCTTCTGTCCAGTGGATTTTGGAAAGGAGAAGGGAACAGAGGTAGGAAAAGTATGTGTGATATAAAGTGCACTGACTCCCCCTCTTAGACGTAGGTCCTAAAGGGGTACAGCAATGGGGTACAGCAACGGGGTGCAGTGACGGGGTGCAGGAACGAAATTTGTACTCAGCATTTCAGGGATCTCCAGGAGGACACTGACCTCAGGTTGCACATCTCAACCAACTGGGGCAGACACAGCAGAGCAGAAGTGGTTGGGCCAAGACAGATCTCAGGGGGTGCTTCCACTTCCCTTGGATCCCAAATTCCTTGAAATTGATCCAGACACACCGTGTAGCTTTAAAGAAAACTCAGAGGTGACTACCAACCTGGCTGAGAGCTAGAGGAGGAGGAGGGCAGGGGGGCTACACAGGTGCTTCCTGGGCTCACGAACAGAGTGAAACCACAGCCTGGCAGGTGCTGGAGCACAGCGTTGAGCACTGGGCAGGGTGAGGTGAGGCACTGAGTTGGCCAGGGAGGATCAGTGAGCTTTGATCAAGATGAGAGGACAGACCAGGAGCTCTCCACTTGAGAATTCATCCACCTCCCAGGAGCCCAGGCAGCGGGACATTGCTGTGCAGACCACAGCAACGCAAGGACTTCCGCAAGTGGGTTCAAGCTCCCTCCACCCTCCCACTCATGTGGTCCTATTAGCATCCCATAGCTCCCACTGCCACACACCAACTTGGCAAGGAGTGCGGGTGGGGTGGGGAGCAAATCTGAGAGGCCACGGATTTATTTGAAGTGATTACACTATCTAAAGAGATTATTTAAATTACTGAATAGGACTTTACCAGATTGAGTTAGATGTAATTATCTATCATTAACCAGAGGGGCGAAGAATTCTCCTTGCTAAAAATGGAAATTAGCAAGCAGTGTGTGTGTGTGTGTGTGTGATGCTATAATACCACCAAACTGAGTCTTTCTCTTCCACAAAATCAGAATGCAAACAGAACTGTGGAGGAAATGGTTTCCTAATGAAATGTCTTCTATTTACTGTTCTCTCTAGGTACCACCTCTGATTGCCACAAGCCTAATGCACAGGACCTACTCTCTGAGAAACACTAATAATGTCAGGAATCAATAACCCTAGCCTTCACTTATAGAATGCCTTGTAGGTACCAGATCCTGGGCTAAATGCTTTCTTTGCATCTGTTACCTACTTTAATGTGATTAGTCTCATTTTGTAGTTGAGAAAACTGAGGTTTTGCAAGTTAGGATTGCTGGTCCAATATCACAAGGCTGAGAAGCAGCACAGCTGGGACTAGAGCCCAGGTTTCCTGCCCTCGAGCTGCAGGCTTTGCAATTTGGGGAGGAAGGAGTAGGAAAGGAAAGGCAATAGAAAGATCTGGGAGGGTGGGCTGGCTTCTGCAGTTCTTCGGCCATGAAAAATTACTTAATCTTCTAGAAAGCCAAATAACCACTTGACATCACCTCCTTGGACCTTGACGTTCCCATCAGTAGCACAGACCAGTGGCCTGGATGGCCTCTGGGAGATACAGACCTTTGATAGGCTCTTCCTGTTCTCCCAGATTGCTCTGCTGAAACCCTCAGGGAGAAAACCGTGATGAGGGCTAAGGTCTTGTTCTTTAAGCAGCTTGGCTTAAAACATAGGTTAATCTACCCCTGCTGATAGGTGGTAAAGATCAAAGCCCACGTTTGGATTCTCATAAAGAGAGGTTAAAGGAACCTTGAATGTATGAGAGCAATGGCAGCTGCCTCAGGGTGGAAACCAGCCTGTAGGTGGACAAAACGGAGAGGCATGCTCTGGTGCTGGAATCAGGTCACTGGGCACTGACCCACTCACCATACATGGACCCACAGCTGGGAAGCCTTAGCGATTCCGTCTCATAACCTCTTTCTCCAAACCCCTCACACATTCATACTTTAACTTGACTTTCAAATCTTTTCTCATCTAGCTCCATTCTCCGATTCCAAATTAATGCCTCACTGCAACCCCACTGCTACCCCATCACTGCACCACCACCACTACCCTATCACTGCACCCCACCACTATCCCTACCACTGCACCCACCACTGCACCCCCACCACTGTGCCCCATCACTACACCCCACCACTGCACCCCCACCACTGCACTTTAACCATTACCCCACCCCTGCACCCCATGATTGCACTCTAGCACCACACCCCACCACTGTACTTCCACCACTGCACTCCATTTCAACAACAATTACTGCACTTCATCACTGCACTCTCAACCACTGCACCCCCACCACTGCACTTCCACCACTACCTACGCCACTATGCCCCATCATTGCACCCTAGCACTGCACCCCCACCACTGTATTTTCACCACTGCATTCCATTTCTAGAGCCCATTGCTACACTTCGTCACTGCACCCCACCACTATCTCCATCATTGCACCCCCACCACTCCACCCCATCACTGCACCCCAACCATTTAATCTCCACCACTGCACCCTACCACTGCACCCCACCACTGCACTCCATCACTACACCCCATCACTGCACTCCATCACTACACCCCATCACTGCGCCCCCACCACTCCACCTCATCACCGTACTCCCACCACTTAACCTCCACCACTGTACCCTACCACTGAACCCAGCCACTGTACTCCATCACTACACCCCATCACTGTACCCCACCACTGCACCCCATTTCTACAGCCCATTGCTGTACCTCATCACTGTACCCTATCACTACAACACATTGTTGCACCCCATCACTGCATCCCCACCACTGTACCCATTTCTACGGCCCATTGCTGCACTCCATCACTGCACCCCATCAATGCACCCTACCACTGTACCCCCAAACACTGCACCTCCACCACTGCACTCCATCACTGCAACCCCACCATTGTACCACATCACTGTACCCCCATCACTGCACCCCACCACTGAAGCCTCACCAATATACTTTGTCACTGTCCCCCACCACTGCAGGCCACTACATCCCATCATTGCAAGCCCATGACTGCACCCTATCACTGCATCCCATCTCTATACCTCACCACTGCAACCCATCACTGTACCTTCACTCCTGCATCTCATCACGGCACCCCCATCACTATATCCAATATTTGTTTGTTCTATTTTCCTCTCCTGGAATGTTTGCCTTAGCTTCTTTTTTTTTTTTTTTTTTTTTTGAGACAGTGTCTGTCTGTCACCCAGGCTTGAGTGCAGTGTCATGAGAAACTCTTGGGCTCAAGTGATCCTCTCACCTCAGTCTCCCAAGTAGCTAGGACTACAGGGGCACATCACCACACCTGACTAATTTTTTTTATTTTTGTAGAGACAGAGTCTCACTATGTTGCCCAGGCTGGTCTCCAACACCCGGTCTCAAGTGTTCCTCCTGCCTCTGCCTCCCAAAGCACTGGGAATACAGGGGTGTGGCCAGGCATGGGCCACCACACTCAAGTGACTTCTTTACCCAATGAAATTCTACTTTTCTTGCAAGATTCCATGAAAAACCACTTCCTCCATGCAGACCTCTTCATTCCCAAATGCTAGAATCATTCTCTTCCCGCCCATGCACTTTTGGACGACTCTGTTATTTATAATGCCCTGCCCTTGTTCTACAGTTGGTAAAGCCAATGAAAATGATGATGATGACGATGACAAGGACCATGTGCTCTCTCCTGCAGGTCACAAAACTTCAGCTCACCTCAGATTTAAGCCATGGCTGCACTGGACAGTAGCATGCAGGCCCAGTGCCCCCTTGCCACTGACAACATACCACCTGAAGCACGGATGGGCCCCTGGCTTTCTGTTTTCTGCCCCAGGGCCTTTTCTTTCATCACAAAGGTCTCTTTTGTCTTTTCTCAGTTGAGACCAGAATTACAAGACAGATGGAGTCCCTCAGGAGGAACCCTCAACAGAAGGGCCATGAGAGCTGAGGGAGCTCTGAGCCATTCTATGTGCTGCGTGGAAGTCCTAGGAAGTGGGGCTCCCATTGCTCACAGCCGCAGTCTCAGGAATACCCCTTGTCTCACATTCCCTTCTCCCCTCCACCTTGGCTCGTGAGTAATCTACCCTTTTACCCAAATCCCTGCCTTAGGTTCTGCTTTCAGGCACCCAAACCAAGTCAGTGGTAAGAGAAGGAGACCTAAAGAGCAGAGCCTCAGTGGGGTTCTGAAGCTGGATCTCCCCCCTAGTCAGACAGCATCCTATTACTAAGACTGTCGGTGGCAGGATGTGGTTCAGAGGAGCGGGCGGCATTGAGGGGTGCCTTAACACTAGCACCTTTAGGTATAGAGGCAAGGTAGTAACTACAAGTACTGTGGCACTGGCTGCCTTTTGTTAACTGCCTTGGAAACCTTGAAGATGGCAGCCTCAGTTAATCAGCTATCAACACAGAGTACACAGTGAAAATCAGGTCTCCTGGCAGCTTTGAAAGATAGCTGTCTCCTCGAACCATAGTTAGACTGTGCTGAAAATTAGGTCCAGAGTTTATCCATAAGGGTAAAGTTGAGCATATATCCTTGAAAAATCTCCTCAGTGAAAGTTAGGACACAAACAGGGAATGATTGAGACCCTGAGACATGGAATAGGGACATCTGGGTAGATGCGTTTGAGAATACCCAGATTCTCCTAAACTCTCCAGACTGGCAGAAGCAGGCTTCTCCTTATTAGGGGACACCAGACACTTGTACTCTGGTAACAATGCATAGACTCAACCTGTGATAGATACCTTCCAAGATAAAGCTTTTCCTCATCAAGATTACCCAATCCACTTATTGTCCCAGGCCAGTAACAGGGCCTGGCTTAAGCATAGCTTAAACAAGAAAATGAGACCCTTCCCCAGGAGAAAACAACTTTCCTACTGAATGAATCACATGACGTAGCTAATATGTCCTGATAGAAACAAGAAAAACATGCATGGAGCTGGGTCTTGAGGGTGGTGAACCTGAGGGGTGGAGCAGAAGGTAAGACTGGGTAGGAGATAATTTATTAGCACAAGAGCACGTTCTCATGATACAGGACTTACTGTCCCCAGAGAATGCCTCAGGCAGATCCTAATATCCTATGAGACTGGATTCATGAAGCTTGGATATGATGACAGCTTATAGCAAATGAGAGGGAGATGCTAGAATTGCCACAGCCAAGTATTGATGAAGAGATGAAAAGGTTCAGGGATGTGGAACTGTGAAAATAAATACATCTCCTAAAATGAGGGACCCCACTTGATAATGTTTCCTGAGAGTGACAGAGGATCCCTTCACTAGGGCAGTAAGGAATTTGCTAGGCAGGAAGGAATTCTTTGAGAAGCTCAGTGGTGAGAATCCTTGTAAGCTACCATAGAAATGGGCTCCCTAGTATCAATGTGAATGAGTCTGGAATAGCAGAGGCCAGAGAGTGCTGCATAACCAGAGGTAAGGTGGAAATAATTACCTTAATGGGCAAAAGAAGGCAGAGTGGCAACCAGGATGCTTTGTCCCACAGAGACCTATGACAATGGCTAATAGGTCTTGGTATTCCAAGAAGTAAAGTAGACAGGCAGCCAACTTGAATGTTGTTTAACTTGTAAAATCAGAGAAAGTCAAGAGCTGATGAGCAGAAGTGTATGTCGGCCGTAATAATGAAAAATCACCATCCCTTGTTAGATCTTTCCAGATCTAAACCACTTCTCAAACTTACTGAGCTCATTATTTGAAGGAGTCTGGGTCCTTTGAGAGATAACTATGCAATGCCACTATAGACATATAACTATAAACATACCCCCAGTCTTTTCCGAGAGAGATTTATAGCCAGGACTTATCTTCTAATGGAAAGTTCTGGATGCACAGTCACTTGGTGCCCATGGTCTAGCATTTCTTTGATGCCAGGACCCACTAATGAACCAAGGCAATTCTCAAAGGGGTTTAATTCCCTACTGTTGTGGGCACGACCTTAAACCAGAATTGCAGGGACCAGATCATGATCCTCCCACTGGAGCTTGCCATGAGCTCCACCTGCACCTTCTCCCATCCCTGCATTTCCACCATCACAGGCCTGTCAGATCATATCACCCAGGCAACAGGACTGATTGATCCACAGCCTCGACTTGCCAATGCCATTTTCTCTCCAGACCCTACCCCCACTCAAAACTGGTGGTCTTTCACGTCATCTGAAATTTGGAGTGGAGCCATATGTCTAGGTGTGGAATGTGCTGCCTACACATGCCAAGGAGACTTCGCCTCCTTCTTTTTGGCAAGAATTGCAATATAATTAGATTTTTCTTCTACTTTAAAGGAGAAATCCTAGCATGTCCTGCCCATAGGATTCCTAAAACCTTCACTAAAGTGTCCCTTCCTTGAGTTTCCATAGGGTTTATCTCCCACCCTCTGGAGCACAAAACCTCCAGAGGGCTGGCCACCTCTTGCTCATCCTGTCCATTGAGCATGAAGTTGTAAATGTAACATGCAAGTGTGATGTTCTTGGGACATCCAGGCAGTGTCGATGTCTTTGGACTTTATTGTAACAGGCAGCTATCCCTGTAACTGAGTATTTTTCATCCCATGTAGATGCAAATTGTTTTAGTTTAATGGAAAAGATGGAATTCACGAAATCTATAGCGGCAGCATACGTTATAGTAGAAGCCTACTCACCTGCTCAAGCAGGGAGGCCACACCTAGCCCAGCAGTTATGATCAGAGTTACTGCTTGGTTGAATGTATGGTAGTCTACAGTCATTCTCCAGGGGCCATTCAACTTCTGCAGCAGCCAGACTGATGAATTGAATGGAGTTGTGAGAGGGACCATGACTGTTAAATCTGTAAGGTCCTTAACAATGGTGCTAATTTCTGCTGTACCCCTCCCTGAGGATACAATATTGTTTTTACTTTACTACCTTGGCCATGAAATGGGAGCCTATTGGCTTCTGGTAGTTTCAGAGGTTTCCATGTGGGCTTCCACACTGTGGTAGCTCATAGACCATGGAGTCCTTATGCGGGAGTACTCCAAGTGTATCACTCCTGGGCACTGGGGAAATGACTACTAGGTGGGGTCTGTTGACACCCTGAGGTCTCTGTGAGCCAGTCTTTAGCTAACGCTCCATTCACTACCTGGCTGTTGTAAGTCCCCACTCTAACAGAGGGGTCGTGGTGACACTTTAGGTCCCTACATAGCAATGTCACTTCAGACTCTGTGTCCATTAGTCCTGGAAATATTTACTCAGTACACAGTCACCCAAATAAACAACCGTAAGTCCCTTCGGAAAAGAACTAGGAAAATTATCATGGCATATGCTTGCTGCAATTGTACAGAGTTCTTCTTTCTAAGGACCTGGCCACCTTTTCATTCAGTGGTTTCCAGGTCTGACAATTGGCTCAGATCTGGGAACAGAGCAAAGATTTGTGGGGTTTTGCTGGGGCAGCTCCCCTTAGCCTGGTGCTGCTCCTCTGTTCTTGTTTCTTCCTTTATCATGGATGAGAAGCAGCACCTCTGTTGATAGTCTGTGTTCCCCTATAGACACCATGCTCCTTTAGCCATCTCCGCCACTCCTTACAGGTCAAGCCCCCTTATCTGATCCTCGCGCCTTGGTGACCATTAAAGCAATTGCAACCTCCTGCCTTCTGGCAGTTAAGTGCCACTACCCAGCCTCAGGATGAGTGACTTTGAGACTCCATCTTCCCGGTCAATGTTAATGAATCCAGCTCTACACCCACCTCTCCTGCCATGCCCCTGGCTTACAGACGAGGGCCACCCCACCGCCACCACTAAGCTTCCTTTTATTTATTTATTTTTTATTTTTCTTTAGTTTTTTGAGACAGAGTCTTGCTCTGTTGCCCAGACTGGAGTGCAGTAGCACAATCACAGTTCACTGCAGCCTCAATCTCCTGTGCTCAAGTGATTCTCCTGCCTCAGCCTCCCCAAGTAGCTTTGACTACAGGCATGTGCCACCATGCCTGGCTAATTTTTAAATTTTTTGTAGAGACAGGGCCTCCTTATGTTGCCCAGGTTGGTCTTGAACTCCTCAGCTTAAGTGACCCACCCACCTAGGCCTTCAAACCTGCTGGGATTACAGGCAGGAGCCACTGTGCCCAGCCTTACCGCTAAACTTCTTAGTGATACTGGTGCTCCTTTTATCAGCACATTTGTGGTGAAGTCTTCAGCCTGTAGTCCAACTGTGTCTGCCTTCCCTTCCACTACTGCTGATAAGGGCCTTAGAGCCTTTTTTTTCTTTTCTTTCTTTCTTTTTTTTTTTGAGACAGAGTCTCGCTCTTTCCCCAGGCTGGAGTACCGTGACAGAATCTCGACTCATTGCAACCTCCGCCTCCAGAGGTTCAAGCAATCCTTCTGCCTCAGCCTCCCAAGTAGCTGGGATTACAGGCACGCACCACCTCGCCCAGCTAATTTTTGTATTTTTAGTAGAGACGGGGTTTCACTATGTTGGCCAGGCTGGTCTGGATCTCTTAACCTCGATATTTGTCCATCTCAGCCTCCCAAAGTGCTGGAATTACCGGTGTGAGCCTTTTCTTAAGCTCTTCTCAAGGCTGCCTTGATCTCACATTTAGTCATTATCTGCTCGTTAACAGCTCTCTGTCTCTCATTGTCCTTCTGTAGTGTGCAGCTTAGCCATACCTGGCCTACTCTACTGCCTCTGTAGGCTTTGTTCTCTGTGTGTTTTTGAAATACTTACATCATTGCACCCCGACAGCATTCTCCCCAATGTGGAACATTTTTCCAGATCACTGCCAGCAGAATCTAGCAATTGAGCCACCACCTTGTGCCTCATCAAGCACCCAAGATGATATCCTCAACTCCTGCTAGGTGATCCAGTCCCAGACCCCCATCTTACCACTTGTCTTCTGAGACCACTTTCATTGGTCTGAGAAGGGTTAAACATGCAAAAGATTTATTAGGGGAGATGCCTATGGATGGGAAGTGGGGAGGGAGCCAGGGAAGTCCACGAGAGCTTCCACACTGTGACAGAATCTGCAAAGGAGAAAGAACAAGAAGGTTGGGTAAAAGCATCCTAGGCTACCATGAAGACTAAAGAAAGTCCAGCAAGTGTGTCAGGAAGTCTGTGAGCCTACGTCAATCACCAGAGGAGTCTTGAGTCTCCCAGAAATGCGTCTGCCTCTGTATCCCTGCTACACTCAGTCATTAGCTGGAAGCAGGCTGTGGGAAGCATGGCCTTGCTGTAAATGTTGTGACAGATTTCAGCAGCAAGTAGCAGCTGGTGCCCTGGTTCAATGATTGGAAGCCATATTTGGAAGCCTGCAAGGTTCATTCTCATGACCACTACCTACTATGGGATATCAAGTGAGGAGTAGGCAACCAGAGCTGCCCATTATGAGATGAATATTTTCAGATCCAGCAACAAGATGCGGCAAGCCCGTTTGGTACATTAGAAATTGTGACTGAGCAAGTCTGGCCAGCACAACAAAGTTACATACACATGGCTGACCCCACGTCATCTCCCTCTACTGCACCAATGCTTCCCCTCAATCACATCCACCCACTGCCTCATGGCAGGTTTCCTATAGCTAGCTGGCGGAAGAGGCAAACGCCTGGTTTATATATGGGCTGTTCTAAGTAAATGGGCTAAAACTCAACTGCTACAGAACAGCCACTCTAAGGCATGATCTCAAAAGATACAGGTGAGGAAAAAAATCCCCCTGGTGTCCAGTTTTAAGCAATATACTTGGTTACTACTTTAAATGTTCACAAAAGTGAGCTGAGGGAAAGACATCATGACTTCTGAACAGTGGTGAATGGCTCGGCCGGTTGCCCATGGGCCTGGGAAGTGACAGGTAGGATCCTAAATTAGTGACAAAGATGTGTGAGAAAGAATCATGAGGATTCATTCATATAAGGGAGTGGGACAGTGTGTCGATCTTTGTGTTTCATGTTAATGCCCAATGAGGAACTCTGCAAACAGAGGGACAAAACTCATCCAAGGTATGCCAACCAGCCTCCCTCCTCAGCCATGCAGTGCTTGCACAAAAGAACCAGTGAACAGAATAGCTATGGTGGCTATGCATGGGCTCTGATTCACCAAGGCTCATCTCAGCAATACTGCTGCTAAATGCCCACTGGCCAGCAGCAGATACTATGAGCCCTCAATATAGCACTGTCATAAGTGGGAATCAAACTCTCTTTGGTAACAAGTTAGTTACATCAGACTCCTAACTCTGGGACATGGGGAGACATGATGACTCATCCTTACCAGAATTGATACCTACTTAGGGAATGGATCTACGAGTTTGCCTTCCCTGCCCACAGTACCTTTGTCAACACCACTATCTGAGGGCTCTTACCTAATCTGTGTCATGGGATCCCATGTAACATTACATCAACAGGAGGGACCTATTTTGTGGTTAAGGATGGGACTGTAAACAAATGGCCACAGGACCCACTGGTCCTATTGAGGGACTGTGTTAACTTCCCTTCCTGGGTCCACAAGAGGTGTGGTTTTAAAGGCAGGAACTTCACAGTGACATGCCTACCCTGCCTTCATTCACATCCCCATCTGAGGACTAGAGTTCCTTGTCTAACTTTCACATGTGTGGGATAGGTAAACTGCCCAGGTGGGTTTCCTTTGTTTAGAAAGCCTGCCAAAAGCCTTGGAAGGGGGGGCTCTTTGTGAGCCAGGCAGCCAATCCAGCATCATAGTCAAAGACGCGTCACTCCAGGGAAAGTTTGGAAAAGCCCCTCTCACTGGACAAGAACTTAAATGTGGCGGTAGTAACTCCAGGGTTAAAATCCCCCCTACTCCCTTACCTATATGGACTCCATCTCTGGATCGCCTCCCACAACAGTGTGGGGAGCCCTCTCTCTCTCTCTCTATCTCTCTCTCTATCTCTCTCTCTGCCTAATAAATTGCTTTCCTGCAAAGCTCTTTGGGTCCAATATTTACTTGAACAATATTGCCGTGCTGCCTGGGTCTGCTCCCCATTCTTGGGTGAGTGAGATCCCAAGGACCTGAAAAAACACATCTGATCGGGGAACAGTAAGCGTCATTGGAATGCCCTGCTCCTGTCCCCTGATTACACTACCATATGCTGCATCCACTGGAAACAGCATAATAGAACAATGGAAAGTCTATTAGGAGATCTGCTAAGGAATCAACTTGGTGTTAACACACTGCAGAGTTGGACTGTTGTACTTCAGGATGCATTATAAACTCTACAATACTTGGAATGTGCTGCTGTGCCTCAAAGGCTAGAACTGACCAGTCTGAGAACCAAGAGGTGAAAGAAATACTGACCCTTGTCACCATCACTCCCAGTGACTCACTTGCAGAATTTGTGCTTCATGTTACCCAGAGCCTAGACTTTGTGGAATATCAGGTCCTATTTTCTGGGGGTGGAGGGATGCTTCCACTGGTCAACAGTTGATTGGTTGACCCAGCAAAGAGTCCGCTAAACTTGAAACTAGAGCTGCTGCCTGATTACTTCAGACTCTTGTTACAAGTGGATCAGAGGCAAAAAAAAAAAAAAAGGTTTGGCACAGTGGCTCATGCCTGTAATCCCAGCCCTTTGGAAGGCCAAGGCAGGCAGATCATGAGGTCAAAAGATCAAGACCAACCTGGCCAGCATGGTGAAAGCTCATCTCCACTAAAAATATAAAAATTAGCTAGGCGTGCTGGTGCATGCCTGTAGTCTCAGCTACTCGCAAAGCTTAGGCAGGAGACTCGCTTGAATGCAGGAGACAGAGGTTGCAGTGAGCTGAGATTGTACCACTGCACTCCAGCCTGGCAATAGAGCGAGACTCAATCTCAAAAAAAGAAAAGTTAGTAAGTTACTACACTGATTATCATTAAAAACTAGGGCTGCTGCTATAAATAAGGGTGCTTCTATGTTCAGTTACAGAAAATTCAATGTGGCACGCTAGGTCAACCAAGGTCTTAGATCTGTCAGGGATAAGGGTCTAGAACAGTTCATCAGGTAGACTTGGACTCAGGCCCTGTTGCAGCAATGGATACTGAACTTGTTCCTCTAACTCTATTGCCTTAGGTTTTTTCATGGAGATTGAAGCTGGCACCACCATGAAGACGGTGTGACAGTGTAAACTTAATGTAGAGTGTGAGCAGATCTAAGTGGAGCAAGGACTGGAGTGTAGAAGATATTATCACAGGTGAATGATGACTATCTGGGGCAGTGACTATCCGTGGCCAGTGGCATGGGGGTAAGAAGACTTTACCAGCTGTAGGTTAAAAGGGGCAGATTTATTAGAGAAAGTATGAAAATATGTTGCAAGGGAGCAATGGGCAGAATCGGCAATAAAGGAGCTGACTGCAAGGAAACAAAGGCTCTCTGGAAATTTTATAGGATGGTTCTTGAGCTGCAGAGTGCTGCATGCAGTACTGATAATGACAAGGTTACAGGAAGCTAACCTGCCATTTCTCTATCAGCCAAGGGTCTGATGATAGCTGGACACAGGAAGATTGTGAGTTATTTGCACAGAAGGGCTGTTTCCTGGACCATGAAGAAAGACACACTTGTAGCTTATCTGCTCTCTTTGCTTTCTTTTAGTCCTACCAGCCGACTCCTTTTTTCTGGTTAGGACTCCACAGATATCTCTGGTGTTCCACATCTCACCCTCTCCGCCCACCTCTGATTTCATCTGCAGTTGTTGTAGACTGTCCCATGGAAGTACAGACTCACTTCACATTGACAATTTCCACCTCAATCACGGGCCATGCAGTTTTCCACTTACTGTCCCCAGACTCTTTCTGATGTTGGAAAGTCTACCTGGCTCATGTACAAGTTCGCACAGAAAGAGCAATCTTTAACCAATGAGGCAAGAGCCAGAAAGGCTCCAGCTTCCTGTTATTCAAGTGAACAATCTAGCAGATATTCTATTAATTGTCCAGTAGGTCTCTGGAATCAAGACCCAAGTTGTCAATAGCAAAAATCTCAACAAAAGACCCTTACATTCACTTTTCCTCCACTCCCCTATCTCATGTTCTCTTATTCCCTCATTCCCAGGATTGCCTGCTAAATAAATTACCTGAACCTTAGTCTTTTGTCTCAGGTTCTGCTTTTAGGGGAACCCAGACTAAAATTTCCATTTTCATTTATTGGTTGTGTCAATCACTATGCTAAGCATTTTGCAAGCATGTCACATTGAATCTTTGCAAAATGCTGTGGAGTTGATTCTATTGTTATTCTAATTATAGATGAGGAGACTAAGACACAGTAAGGTGAAGTGAAGGTCACAGAGCTGGTCTGTAAATCTAGATCTCTGTCTGATTCTAGCTTTAACCATCATGCTATTCAGCCTCTCCCACCAAGGTGTGAAATGCATGAGGGCAGGGGCATTTTGGATTCACTTTGCACCCTCAACAACCAGCTCAGAACCTGAAAACAGCACTTTAATAAATGTTACATTTAAAATTATGAATGTGCTTCTCTCTCTAATTTTATAGTTAAAGGGGAGCTTTGCTCAAAAGTAGCCTAGAGTGACCTAAACTCAGGAAAATATTCAACCCTGAAACCTGCTAGGACTCTAAAAAGGCCAAACTGGATGTGGCCCTGAGAGACAGGAAAAAAAAAAAGGGTCTTTTTTCCTCTCTATTCTCATACACCATTCAACACAACACTTCTGACAGCAAATGTGTGTATTTCCCCATACATTCCCCAAGAAATGCCAGCTAGGTATCTTCTAATGCAATTCAATTCTGACACTGTCTACCTGGAGACAGCATCAAATCTCACAGGTTGGGGGATCGTCCCATAAGCCTTCTCTCCGCTTCAGATGCCAGTTGCAAGTAGTAGGTTGTGACTCTTACCAGCTATAAATTAGGGTTCTCATGAACCCTCCTTAGACTCTATTGCTTTGCTAGAATGGCTCACAGAACTCAAGGAAACACTTCACTTATGTTTACTCATTTATTGGAAAGGATATTACAAAGGATACGAGTGAACAGCCAGATGGAATAGATGCAGAGAGTAAGGTATGCGGGAAGGGGCTGAGAGTACATATGCCCTCTCTGGTATGCTACCTGCCCCATCCCTGACCCCAAACCTTATCCAGAGGTATGTTCAGTTATCCAGAGCTCTCCCAACCCAATCCTTTTGTTTTTCTATGGAGGCTTTGTTATATAGGCATGACTGATTATATCATTGGCCATTGATAATTAGTCCAACTTTCAATATCTCTCTCCTACCCTCTAATCACATGATTGGTTCCCTTGGCAACCAGCTCCCATCCTAGGACTACCTAGGAGCCCGCAGCCATCAGTCATCTCACCAGAATACAAAAGACACTCTTATTGCTCTAGGAATTTAAGAGGTTTTAGAAGCTTTGTGTGAAGAAATGAACAATGAAACCACAAACGTATTTCACAATATCACAGTGGGCTAGTCTTAAAATAGAAGCTTCTTAGAGACTCTCACTCAATTGGATTTCAGAACCAAGTCATAGTGACCTCCCAGCCAGGAAAGGATCAGAGTCACACTCACTAAAAGAAATTTTGAGTGCCCTTGATAGCATAAACTGAGACTGTAAAGGTCTTGCAAGCATCCAAGAAGAATGGACCCCATGTTTTCCATCAGGCTGAGACAAAAGAAAAGGTATGGAATGTAGAGAAAGGCAAAAGAAAGACAGAAAGCTTAAGAAGCATTCCAAAACAACCTGAAAAAAATGAAAGAACCTGAAATTTTTTATTGTAAGATATGCCCAGTTTACAAAAAAATATCAGGTTATTTAATCTCAAATTTCAATGAATATTCAGACATAATTGAGGCAGCTTAATGTTACAGACAGGAGCTTGAATTAACTTTTTTTAAAATTTTACTGTTTGTGAATTTTTGGAGGTAAATATAGAAGAGAATTCTGGGCAAGCATTTTAGGATCAATCAGCGGCAATCTTGCAGGAACTCTTTCAGAGAATAAAAAGGTAGGGAATACTTCCAAACTACTTTAATGAGACCTGCATAACCTTGATTCCAAACCCCACAAAGGACCTTATGAAAAAATAAAAATTAAATATTGATATATCTTATAAACTTGTTAGATATAGTGAACTCCAAGTTTATCTTCAAAGAATCAGAATGTCAGTATGTTCAGCTCTCTCATTCCTTAATGTTCCATTTTAAAGTTTAACTTCCTTGTAGTTTCAGTAAACAACATTTTCCACCAGTTCTAATCAGTAGTTCACATCTGTTCCCCCAGTCTCCTGCTCCATCCTGACTCATGCTGGTCACATGCTCCGGTCACCCACTCTGGTCACATGATTTGACCCCTGGTTAACTGCTCTGACCTGCTCATAACTGTCCTTCCCACCAAACTACCTACTCCATCACTCCAGCTTGTACCCCTGCTCTCTTTAAAATAACCTATCAGAATTAGCTTAGACTGTGCAGTCTAACCTTAGCCAATAGGGGAATGACACAGCAGTAGGGGCCACCACTATCAGGAATAAGAACCCCTTCACCTCCCTTGTCCAGGTGTGTGCTCACCATTGTTCCATCTGGGAGCCACACCCTTCTATAGAAGTAAATTGCCCTGCTGAGAAAATTTACATTTGAGTGCTACTTCTTTTGAGGCACCAAAAATTTACATATAACAAATTTATGTGAAAGAATCTAGTGATATATAAAAACGTATCACAACAAACTGAGGCTTATTTCTGGTGAGGACTAAGCTCTGATATTTTTCTCATCTTGCTCAAATATCCAAGAAGTCTGGGGAGTCATGTCCTTGTGAACTCTGAAAATCTGAGATAGGTCTCCATTAATTTAGTTTATTTTGCCAAGGTTGAGGATGCACACCTGTGACACAGGCTCAGGAGGTCCTGATAATATGTGCCCGAGGTGGTTAGAACACAACTTGGTTTTATACATTTTAGGGAGACATGAACATTGCTTCCATCCAGAAAGGCAAGACAATTCAAAGCAAAAGCGGAACAACTGGAAGCAAAAGCAGGACAACTCAAAGTGGGGAGGGGGCTTCGAGGTCACAGGTAGGTGACAGACAAACAGTTGCCTTCTTTTGAGTTTCTGATTAGCCTTTCCAAAGGAGGCAATCAGCTACACATGTATCTCAGTGAGCAGAGGGATGACTTTGAGTAGAATGGGAGTCAGGTTTGTCCTAAGCAGTTCCCAGCTTGAATTTCCCTTTAGATTAGTGTTTTTGAGGGCCCATGATATTTCCCTTTCACACTCTACAAACCATAAATTCTCATCAGATGAGTTTTATTTAACCCTCTATATCATGACTTCCTTTCTAATCTGACTCTAGCATAACATAATGTGACAAAGAAGAAATGGCCCTGCAAAGCCATCCTTTGTGGGGGAAATTTGCATCTGTAAAGAACCTCTATTAACATAGCTAGATCTTTTTCTTCCTGGTGCTCCCAATCCTGATGAGATTAACTGAGAGTCTAGCATATTCTAAATGTCTGAACAGAAAACGTTTGCCATCTACTGTCTCTAAGGGCAGCCGCTATGAGACTTCAAAAGAAACTTGGTCTCCACAGTCTTTTATCTCAACCTGAACATGTCCTTTCTATTGATGCCAGGTCTTCAGACAACCTCAACCAATTGTCAATAAGAAAATATTTAAATTTACCTATAGCCTGGAAGCCCCCCAACACCCCCAACACTGCCATCCCTGCTTCAAATTGTCCCACCTTTCTGGACCAAACCAATCTATTTCTCAAATGTATTTGATTGATGTCTCATGCCTCCCTACAATGTGTAAAACCAAGCTGCATTCCAACCACCTTGGGCATATGCTCTCTGGATCTCCTGAGGGCTATATCATAGGTGATGACCACTCATATTGGCTCAGAATAAATCTCTTCAAATATTTTACAGAGTTTGACTCTTTTTGTCAACACTGGTATGCAAGATTTGTTTAATATTTGAAAATCAATGAGTGTAGTTTACTGCATAAAACATGCCTAGCTTAATATCAAAAACTTAAGCAATCATAATTTTTTTTCAAAATGTAAGTCTGCTTACAAGAGCACTAATGGAATTTTGCTTCCAGTTAGGACTTAGAAGCTTTTTACAGCTCCCACTCTAACAAAAAGAAAATAGTGGATAGACTTTTTAAAATTACATATATAACACTATCAAAGGACTATGGACACAGAGAAACCTAATTGAGCTAAATTCCACAGAGGGAACAAGTTGTTCCTAAATGAGTACAGATGAATATAGATGAGTACAGTTATATATTTGGAAGAAGTTGCCAAGTTAGGGTCAAAAATAGGTAAAAGAATTAGCCTATCAGAGGCAGGGGAGTTGTTCAGGGACAAAGAAAAACCATCTAAGCTTCTAAAGTCAAATGTGGTTTAGCCTGGCAGGTTGAAATCTGGAAAAATGCCAAACACAGCCTTCTGGTCCCTGCCTGCCAATTCTCTTCCACTGGAGTTTTTCTGAGTAAGCAGTGGCCCTGAGAAGCTGAGGAAAGTGCTGAAAACAGAAAGAACTTTTGTATATTCACAGTGCTCACCTTTTAAAGTCCCAGAGAAGTGAGGGACTTGTTTTTACATCTTCAACACATTTGAAACCAGAGGTCAATCACAACTAGCCAAAAGCTCAACCCTCACTCAGCTTAATTTCTGATTAAATTGTTCAGATAACCCCTGTTTTCAATATTGACATAAAATAGAAAAAAAAATAGAATTATAAAGGAATAAGAAAATGTAAACCATAATCAAAAGGCAAGTAAGATCAATAGAATCACTTCCCATAAATGACAAAAACACTGCTATAACAGACAAGAACATTAAGATGATTACTATGAGTACATTTAAACATTTAGAGAAAAAGGGCCGGGCATGGTGGCTTAGGCCTGCAATACCAGCACTTTGGGAGGCTGACGAGGGTGAATCACAAGGTCAGGAGACTAGTCTGGCCAACATAGTGAAAGCCCGTCTCTACTAAAAATACAAAAAATTAGCCGGGTGTCATGGTGTGTGCCTATAGTCCCAGGTACTCAGGAGGCTGAGGTCAGAGAATTGCATGAACAATTCTCTGAGAGGTTACAGTGAGCCAAGACTGTGCCATTGTACTCCAGTCTGGCCAACAGTGTAAGACTCTGTTTAAAAAAAAAATTAGATAGGAAAGTGGGCAAAATAAATGGAAATATGAAAAATTTCATAGAGAAATGAAAACTCTACAAGAAACCAAATGAAAATTCTAAAGCTAAAAAATACAATATGTGAAATAAAAAATTATTTGAGTGTGCTTAACAGCAAATTAGACAAAGCTGAAAAAAAATTATTGGTAAAATTGAAAACAGGATAATATCAAATAGAAGCACAAAGTGAAAAAAAGAAAAGAAGAAAAATGAAAGCATTAATAACCTAAAGTATAATATAAAATGATCTAATATATGTATAATTGGAATCCAAAAAGGTAGAGAAAGAGAATAAAGTTGCACAACTATTTGGTGAGGTATTGGCTGAAAAACTGATAAAAGCCATCAACTTGCATATCTGAGAATTTCAACATATCTCAAGCAAGATAAATACAAATGTAAATGCAAATTTAAAAATCACTCCTTAGCATATTATAACCAAATGCTAAAACTAAAGCTTAAGAAAGTTTTGCCAAAAACCAAAGAATAAAAGACACATTGGATTGTAGAAAAAAGCAATAGAAATGGTGGCTATTTTTGTTAGAAATAATAGAAATCAAAAGATAAAAATGATGAATGAAAAATAAATGTTTATCTAAAACTTTAGAGAAATACTATTTTTAGAAAATATTCTTCAAAAATGAAGACAAAAATAAGAAAATATGAAGAGAAAAAAAAGCTGAGAGAATGTGTTGCCAGCAGATCCACACTGTAAGAAATAATAAATGATGTTTTGGGGAGCTGTAGGGTGACATCAAAGAAAATTGTGAAGTAGGGAGCTCCAAAGCCCCATTTCTCCACAAAAAAACAGAAAATATACTTGCAAAAATGTCAGAATAAACTTGATCTGAACACTGGAAACTAATGAAAGCTTTACAATAATCAAACAAACATTTACTCCAGAAAAAGGTTGCTGAATCTCAACAGAAGAGCTTTGTAGCATTATTGGCACCCTCTTCCACTCTTTAGTTCCAGGGCAGTTTTGAAGTTGGTAGCCTACAATGCAAGACAAATGCATTAGCTACTGCCACCTGGGACAAAGTAGAGATCCCAATGGAAAACAAGCATCCCTTGTTGTGGATCCTTTTGGAAAACAATAAACATACCATAAAGCTTGGGAGGAAAGATGGGAAGTGATATACTTTAGGGGATAAGGACTTTGAAAGCTCTTACATATTCCTGGGAATCTAAAAGATCATGTGCTTGCCAAAGTAGAGAGCACACTCAGAAAAGACGTGTAAGGGCCCTAAGCTCTCACATTTGCCTGATCTTCAGGCTCTGTCCAAGCAGAAAGTTAAGGCTAAGGCAGAGTTGTAAATTTTACAGCTCAGTGTTGAAGGCTTGCCTAACTTAAGACACACAGAGTACATTTGCAAAGATTGGAATAATTTGGTTGTTTTTATTTTTTCCAGGAATTCAAAGAAATCTCTGTCAAATTGCTACCTGACTATTAAACTAACCAATGACTTAAATGTCCACAATAACGAATAACAAATTTTCCAAAAATGCATTTATAAAAGTCACCAAACAAACAAAACCAACCATAAGGAGCAATAACAAACCCTAAGGAGGGGATGACTGTGATTTCCAGAGCTGCCACAATATTCAAAATCTCCAGTTAAAAAAAAAAAGAAATGAGGCATACAAAGATACAAAAAAGTGTAGTCTATAAATGGTTGATGAAGGGGGAGAAATTCATAGAAATTCTCACTGAGAAAGTCCAGATGTCACATTTACTAGACAAAGACTCTAACTATTTTAAATATGCCTCAAAAACTAAAGGAAATTAAGTACAAAAAAACTAAAGGAAATCTTAAGAATGATATCTCACCAAATGTAGAATATCAATAAAAATATCAAAAATTTTAAAAGGAATCCAGTAGATTTTAGTAGAAGAATACATGAACTAGAATATACATCACTTGGGATTAATCTGAGGAGCAGAAAGAAAAGAAGGAAGAAAAAAGAACAAAGTCTAAAACTTGTGAGACACCATCAACCATCCCAGATATAAACAATAAAAGCCCTGGAAGTAAAGGAAAGAGAGAAAGGTACATATAGAAGAGTGGAAGAAATAATATCTGAAAACTTCCCAAAGTTGATAAAAGGTATCAATCTACACATCCAAGAAACTCAACAAATTCCAGGAAACAAATTCAAAAACATTCACATTGAGACATATTGTAATCAAATTGTTGAAAGACGAGGGAATCCTGAAAACAACCAGAGAGAAATGACTTGTCTCATGCAAGATATCCTCAATAAGTTTAATAGCTGATTTCTCATTAGAAACCATGGTGCTAAGAAGGCAGAGTGGGATGACATATTTCAAATGATGAATGAAAAAATGGTCAACTAATAATTCTATATATAGCAAAACTTTGCTTCAAAAATGAGTGAGAAATCAAGACATTCCTACATAAACAAAAAGTAAGACAATTTGTCACTAGTAGACCTGTCCTATAAGAAATAATAAAGGTAGTCCTTCAGGCTTAAATAAAAGACACTAGACAGTTACTCAAATCTGTATGAAGAAATAAAAAACACCTACCAAGTTAAGTTAAAAATCAGTATTCATGCATTTTTAATTAATTCCCCTTTTTCTATGTAATCTGAAAGATAGCTACATAAAACAATATTTATAATTAATGTTTGATAGGCATACAATATATAAAAATGTAATTTGTGACAATAACAACATACATAAAGGGAAATAAAGCAATATAGAAGGAAAGGTTTAGTATATGTCTGCAACTAAGAATCTAAATTATTATTGTAAATTAAGATATTAAATGTAATCCCAGAGGAAGGACAAAAAGAAATGGAAAAATATATAAAGAAATGAGAAGGAACAAAATGGTTGCCAAAAAAATATCTAACACCAAAGAAGTCGGTAATGGAGGAACTGAGGAATAAAAATCTATAAGACATATGGAAAACAAATAGTAAACTGGCAGAAGTAAATCCTTACTTAGCAATTAATACATTAAATATAAAAGGATTAAACTGTCCCATTAAAAGTCAGAGATTGGCAAAACGGATAAAAATATATGATCCAAGTGCATGCTATCTATAGAGACTCACTTTATAACCAAAGACACGAAAAAAATTGAAAGTGAAAGAATGAAAAAAGATATTTCATGCAAACAGTAACAAAAGGAAAGCTACAGTGGTTATACCAATGTCAAACAAAGTAGATTTTAAGAAAAAAAATATTGTTTTAAGAGACAGAGAAGGATATATAAAAATAAAATTGATAAGTACTTCATCAAGAAGATATAACAATTATATACATATATGTATCTAACAACGGAGTCCCAAAATACATGAAGCAGAAATTCTCAAGATTAAAGGAAGAAATAGACAGTTCTACAATAATAATTACATACTTCAATATCCCACTTTCAGTAGTGAATAGAACATCTAGACAGAATTTTGGCAACGAAATGAAACACTTAAAAAATAGTAAAAACCAACTATACTTAACAGACATGTATAGCACACTCTACCAAACAACAGCAGAATCCACATACTTCTCAAGTGAACATGGAACGTTCTTCATGCTGAACTACATGTTAGGCCACAAAAATGTCTCAATAAGTTTTAAAAATTTGAAATCATACAAAGTGTCTTCTACCACCACATGAAATGAAACTAGAAGCTAACAACAAAAGGTCACAAGTTTGTGAAATATAAACACTCTTATACAACCAATAAATCAAAAAAGAAATCACAGGGAATTAGAAAATACTTCGAGATGAATGAAAACAAAAACACAACAAACCACAACTTATGAAGTGCAATGAAAGCAGTGGTCAAATAGAAATTTATAGCTGTAAATGCCTACATTAAACAGCAAGATGTCAAATCAATAACCTAACCTTCTACTTTAAGGAATTAGAAAAAGAAAAGCAAACTAAATCCAAAGCAAGTAAAAGAAAGAAAATAACAAATAATAGCTTGGAGATAAATAAAACAAAAAATAGAAAAACAATAAATAGAATTAAAGAAGAAGCTGATCTTTGAAAAGATCAACAAAATTGATTAATCTTTCCTTTGAAAGTCACTATCCGACCAAGACAAAAAAAGAGAGAAGGCTCAAATTACTGAAAACAGGAATGAAAGTGGGAATATCACTACCAACCTAGAATGTTCTTAAATGAAAAAAAATGTCAAATCAAATATAATGCAAATGGGTCACAAGGCTCTAACAGAATTTCTTTCTTTTTTTAAGCTTCTTATATTATATAGCTAAAATAACCAGTACAGTAGACCAAAAAAAAAAGCAGTGAAAAATATCACAGAAAATAACTTTAAAGAAAGCAAGAAAGAAGGAACAATAACAAAAAAAAAGAGAAAAATTACAAAAACAATAACAAAAGAGTAAACTTAACCCTACCCAAATTAGTAACACTTTTAATGAAAATAGACTAAGCACTATAATTTAAGGCAAAGATTTTCAACCCATTCAGTAAAGTAGATTTTAAAACAAAAAATATTCTTGGAAATTAAAAGGATACTTTTTAGTGATGAAAAGAAAATAAAATGATCAGAAAGCTATGTAACAATCCTAATAGTACATGAACCTAATAAGATATCCTCAAGATACATGAAGCAAAAATCAAACTAAAAAGAGAAACAAAACATTTTAAAGTTTCAACACAATTCTCTCTGTACAATTAATAGAATAAGCAACAGAAAATTAGTAAAGACACAGATTTGTTTTTGTTTTTGCGTTTTTGAGGCAGAGTCTCGCTCTATCACCCAGGCTGGAGTGCAGTGGCATGATCTCGGCTCACTGCACCATCTCCTGGGTTCAAGCAATTCTTCCTCAGCCTGCCAAGTAGCTGAGATTACAGGCACCCACCGCCATGCCCGGCTAATTTTTGTATTTTTAGTAGAGATGGGGTTTCACTATGATGTACAGGCTGGTCTCCAATGTCTGACATCAGGTGATCCACCCACCTCAGCCTCCCAAAATGCTGAAATTACAGGCGTGAGCCACTGTGCCTGGCCAAGGTACAGATTTGAACAGCATTAATCAATTTGATCCAATTAACATATATAGAACACTACATTGACAACTGCAGATTATATATTTTTTTCAAGTGCACATGGAACATTTACCAGCATAGCCATGTGCTGGGCCCTAAAACAAGTTTTAATAAATTACAAAAGTATTAACATTATGCAGATTATAGTCTTTGACCACAATGTGGAAATCAATAACATAAAGGTCAATTAGCATTTTTTTAAACTCTCAAAAGTTAAGCAACATACTTCTAAATTGCCCATATGCCAACAACAACAAGAAAAAGAAGTCACAAGGGAAATTAGGTAATGGAGTTCAGGCATTGGTGGATTTCTAGATAACATAAGTGGGTTGACGTCATCTATAGAAGCATATTTACTTAAGGGAGAATGTTGTTGATTAGTTGACACTCACAATGTGTTTATTGGAGTGAGTTTGTCCCTGATTGGCTGATTTTCAGAAGCAGAAGGTAACAATAAATTGCTGATTTGCAAAATTATGTTCACTGAAGCAAGTTGCCATTGATTAATTGAACAAGTTTAACAGCCAGCTCTGGAGGCTACTTTTTACCGTGGCTACAAAACAATCAGTCTGTTATTAAGTTTATGAGAGTATGTTTATTTTCAATATAAAAATCAATGTTCTTTTTTCTATTAGCAAAAATATCAGAAAATACCTTTTTAAAATGCATAATGTTGAAAATATCAAGTACTCAAGAATATATTTAAAGATTTGAAAGATCTCTGACTTCAAACTATAAAACACTGCTAAGAGAAATTAAAGAAGACCTAAGTAAATAAAGAGATAAGCCACCTTCATGTATTTGAGGACTCATTACTAGAATGTGAATTCTCTCAAATTGATCTATAGAGTAAATTCAATCCAAATAAACTCTAGCAAGGTTTTGTGTTTTTGTTTTTTTGTTTGTGTGTGTGTGTGTGTGGGTTTTTTTTGGTGGACATTGGAAAGCTAATTCTAGAAATTATATGGAAAGCCAAAGGACCCTGAAAAATGTTGAAGAACTTATAAGATATCAATTTTACTATAACCATACCTTGACCCCTATCTCATCACACACAAAAATTAATTTAAGATGCATTATATACCTAAGTGTGAAAACTAAACTATAAAGCTTCTAGAAGAAAAAATAGGGGAATATTTTCATACTAGAATCAGCAAAGGTTTCTGAAAGAGGATACAAAAGGTAAGGTACTAATCAGAAAAAAATTGGTAAATTTTACTTTATCAAAATTAAAAGCTTCTGCTCACCAAGAGACCTCATTAAGACAGTGAAAGAAGCTGGGTTTGGTGGCTCATGCCTGTAATCCCAGTGACTCGTGATGCTGAAATGAGAGAATTGCAGGAGTTCTAGATCAGCCTTGGCATCATAACTAGACCCTATCTCTAAAAAATATAATAATTTAATTCAAAAAATTTTTTAAAAGAAAGTGAAAAGGCAAGCCACAGACAGGGAAAAAACATTCACAAAGTACAGATCTGATAAGAGAATATCTAGAATATATAAAAACTACACACCTCAATAAGAAAAAGACAATTCTATGAAAAATAGGCAAAAGACTTGTGTAGGCACTCTACAAAAGATGCTATCCAAATAGATAATATACACATGAAAGGGCGTTCCTCAAGCCAATGTGGTTAAAGCCACAGTGAGTACCATTACACACCCACCAAAAGGGCTAAAAATTGAAAATTTAAAAAATGGACTGTGTGAAGTACTGGCAAGGAGGCAGAGTATAGACTGCTAGTAGTACACATGCCTTTACTCTCAGTGATTGGCATGGGAGTCAAGCTCTAAAAGTTCGCCTCCTTTCAACTAGAGGAAATTAATTATTTAAATTATTTATAGTAATCATACTACTATTATACCACCATTACGTAATATCTATTGTTTTTCTTATTTTATCTTGCCTTCTGCTGTGCTAAGTGCTCTACATTCATTATTTCATCTTTCTGTAACAGTATCAAATAGGTGTTATTATTCCATTTTATAGATGAGAACATGAAAACTACATAAAACTGGCCGGCATGGTGGTCATGCCTGTAATCCCAGCACTTTGGGAGGCCAAGGCAGGTGGATTACCTGAAGTGAAGAGTTTGAGACCAGCCTGGCTAACATGTTGAACACTGTCTCTATTAAAACTACAAAAATTAGCCAGGCATGGTGGCAGCCTCCTGTAATCCCACCTACTCTGGAGGCTGAAGGAGGAGAATTGCTTGAACCCAAGAGGCAGAAGTAACAACTCAGATTGTGCCACTGCACTCCAGCCTGGGGACAAAATCAAAACTCCGTCTCAAAAAAAATTTTTGTAAAACTATGGATGAGAGCATTAAAACTTAGTAAAACTATATTTATTAGTTCCTCAGCTTCCAAATCTGAGCTTTTATGCAATTCTCTATATTGCAAATGTGTCATTGGAGGCAACAAGTGGAGCCACACAGATTCCAAGAGAATTCCAACTAGGAGGGAGAGAGAGATGACCAAAGCCAGCCTCATCTGCTGTGGCTTAGATGTGGTTTGGCCCTGCCAAAACTCATATTGAGATGTGATATCCAGTGTAGCAATGTCGGGAGTTGGGTCCTATTGGGAAGTGTAACAACCTCCTGACTAGGAGAGTAGGTTCTCACCTCTCTCGCAAGGACAGGATGGTTTTAAGGATGGGTCCAGGGCATGGCTGCTCTGCACTGTTGCCTCAGAACTCTGCTCCCCTCATCCCAGCTGCTTGTGGCTCAAATGGCCATAGGCCTTGGCAGAGTCCACATCCGCATCACATGGTGTTAATTCTGCCCACTGAATGCAAGAGCTATGGAGGCATGGCTTCCTCCACTGAGATTTAAAAGGAGGTATAAAAAAAACCTGCAAGCCCATGCAGACTTGTCACAGAGGCAGAGCCACTGCAGAGATTTTCTACTAGAGCAGTGCTGAGTGGAAATGTGGGGTTAAAGCATCTGTGACAGTCCCTACCAGGATAATGGCCAGTAGAACTGCACGGGCAGAGCTGTTGCTGGGATCGCAGAATTGTAAAGCCACCAGCAACATGCAACCTCAGCCTGGAATAGTTGCAGGCATTTAACTCCAACCTATGAGAGGAGCTACATGGGCTGTGTCCAGCAAATCCATGGGGGCAGCACTGCTCAAAGCATGGGGAGCCCAACCGTCACACCAGTGTGCTCTGGATGTGGCACATGGAGTCAAAGGACATTATTCTGGAGCTTTTAGATTTAACATCTGCCCTGCTGGACTTTTGACTAGTATGGGTCTGTTACTCCTTTCTTTTCTCAGTCTTTTGCAATGAAAATGTCTACCATTGCATCTTGGAAGTGCCTATTCTACCACTGTTATCTTGGAAGCAAATAAATTGTTGGGTTTTTATTTTATTTTATTTTACAAGCTCACAGCTGGACTTTGGATTTTAAAATTTGTGCTAGACAAGTTAAGACATTTAAGACTATTTGGATAGAATGATTGTATTTTACATGTGAGGAGAACATGAGTTTGTGGGAGGAGGTGGTCCATATATGGAATGCTGTGGTTTAGATGTGGTTTGTTTCCACCAAAACTCATTTTGAAGTTTGATTCCCAGTTTAGCAGCATTGGAAAGGGGAGCCTGGTGGGAGATGTTTAGGTCATGGATCTCTTATAAACAAATGAATGCCTTCCTGAGAGGTTGAGTGAGGCCTCACTCTCATGGGAATGGATTAGTTCCTGAGAGAGAGGAGACCTGATGTTCAGCAAGAGTCTGGCTTCCTCAGTTTCTGTATTAGTCTGTTCTCATGCTGCTAATAAAGACATACCTGAGACTGGGTAATTTATAAAGGAAAGAGGTTTAATTGACTCACAGCTCCACATAGCTTGGGAGGCCTCACAATCATGGTAGAAGGTGAATGAGGAGCAAAGTCATGTCTTACATGGTGGCAGGCAAGAGAGAGAGCATGTGCAGGGGAACTCCCCTTTATAAAACCATCTCAGCTCACATGAGACTTGTTCACTAATTGAATCATGAGATCAGCATGGAAAAGACCCACCCTCATGATTCAATTACCTTCTACCAGGCCCCTCCCATGACATGTGGGTAATATGGGAGCTACAATTCAAGATTTGGGTGGGGACACAGCCAAACCATATCAGTTTTTCTCTCCTGCTTCCTCTCACCATGTCATCTCTTTGCACATTCCTGCTCCTTTTCCACCTTCTCCTTGAGTGGAAGCAGCCTGAGGTCCTCATCAGACACAGCTGCTCAATCTTGAAACCTCCAGTCACCAGAATCATGAGCCAAATAAATCTCTTTTCTTTTTTTAAATTGAAAAATTATATTTAATTCTCATAAATGAGAAAATGAATAAATGATATATCCCTATTACAAAGGCACAACAAGGTATTTCATGCAACAGATACGTATTCAGCACCTTCTAGTACAGCGTGAGAACTAATTATGCCATACAGCAGTCTAGAGGAGTATTGAAGAAAATCAAATGGAAATCTGGGATTATAAAGCATTATCATATCCTCATAATAAGAAAATAAGGGGTGATATATATATATATATATATATATATATATATATATATATAAAGTTCTAGGTTACGTGTGCAGACAGAGCTCTGTTACCCAGGCTGGAGTGCAGTAGCATGATCTCGGCTCACTGCAACCTCTACCTCCCGGGTTCAAGCAATTTTCCTGCCTCAGCCTCCTGAGTAGCTGGAATTACAGGCGCCCGCCATCATGCCCAGCTAATTTTTGTATTCTTAGTAGAGATGGGGTTTCACCATATTGGTCAGGCTGGTCTTGAACTCCTGACCTCAGGTAATCTGCCCACCTCAGCCTCCCAAAGTGTTGGGAATACAGGCATGAGCCACTGGGCCTGGCCATCTCTTTTATCAATTGCCCAGTATTAAGTATTCTGTTACAGCAACACTAAATGGAGTAAGACATCATCAGAGGGATGGGGACACTGCATGTTAGGGTGGGGTAGGGCTGGGTCAGAACCCAGGTTCCTGACTCTTGGTCAGTGTCTTTCTGTACATAGATGGTAGAGATTTCTCACTTTTCTCTGCCAGGGTGGAGGCCTTCACAATCTGACAGGCACTGTAGGCTAAAGGGTATGTATATTGCCTCATTTAATCCTCATGATAGCCCTGGAAGGACAGTTTAGCCTCATTTTAAATATCACAAAACTGCTTTAGAGAAGTTATTATCTTGTGTAAGGCCCTGAATACTGAATGGCAGAGTCAGCATTTGAAAGTAAAACTTTATAAGGAAGCCCATGACTTTAACTCCTACTTTACCTACCCGAGGAGAGTAGTGCTTGTCCTAGGGAATGGATTTGCAAATGTGGATTTTTTGTCATTTCAGAACCACAGGAGTATTTCTGCACCCCTAGACTAACCCCCATCTCCCCATCCCCCCATCCCCTACCTCAGAGCCTGCTCACTCCAGTGGAAAAATCTCTCCTTCTGCTCTTCTCCAGCTTGTGTCTCCAGGAACTGCTAAGTATTCTGCTTGCTACACCCAAGCCAAGAGCATCCTACCCCAGGGGACCATTCCCTGCTGTCCTATATAGGAAACAAGGCACCTTGCCCAGGGTTAGTGGGAGAGCCAGCAGGAAGCCAGGGGCAGAGGGAATGATCTATTCATTAGTCTTACCAAAAGGCCAAAATGCTCCCAGAGGTGGGAGACAAGAATTCTTGGAGAAGGGGAAAAAATGGTCCTAGGGCTTTCTAAAGTGGCCCAGGCTCCTGGAAGGGGACCAAGATGAAGGTTTGCCTTGCTTTTCTTGGGAAATACTTGGCCTTTTTTGTCAGTCAACACCCAAACCAAAAGGACCAGTCCTATGGAAGCCTGCCTTGGACTAGAGAGGACCAGGCCAGTGCCTGGATGCAGAGACACACCCCTAGAATGCCCAAATGTTCCTGATGGAAGGACTCTGAGAGAGCATCTCTTCCAAGGCTCTCAGTGTGGAGAAACTAAGATCCCACATGGGACAGATAGTTTCATGTTTCCATTTTCCTTAAGAAATACTGAGAGTTGACACCTGTCTTTACCATCAGGCTTTAAAAGTTAATTTGCCATCCATAACACAGTATTTGTAATAGTAAAAATCTGAAGCCAACTCAAATGTCCAGCATTGGTAGAATAAAGAAATGTAGTAGTAGGATAAATAAATTGTAGTGTATGAACATACTGGAACACTATACAGCAATGAAAAAGAATGAACTGCTACTTTATGCCATGAAATGAATGAATCTCCAAGATAAAGTCAAACTAAAAAAGCCAGGCACAAAAGTAAGTCCCAGAATGTAAAGCTGAAAAACAGTCAAGCTAATCTATAGTGATAGAAGTCAGAATAGTGCTTGCCCTGGTGGGATGAACAATGGCCATGAGGCTTCAGTGGGGCCAGGAATGCTCTTAGTTTTGATCTGTGTCATATGGATACAACAGTAAAAATTGGTAAAAATTGATCTATGCACTAAGGATTTGTGGGCTTTTCTACATGCATGCTACACATTATACTTCAATCTTAAAAAGTAAAAGAAATAGTGGGTAATTTTCTAGTTCATATATGTAAAATCAGCTGTAGATGCATCAAGAAACTCTGCAAGGTAGTCACAAGGTGTCTAGGATGGGAAGATCTGCAGGACAGGAGACTGAGTGATTTTTATTTTTTTCATAGTTTTCTGCATTGTTTGAAACTTTGCCTACAATAAGCATGCACTATTTTTAGAATCGGAAAAAAAAAAAAGCTCATTCTGCTTATTTTGAAGAAAAACATAAATTGAAGTAAAATAAAAGCAAACAACACCTGAAGAGATCTTTAAAAAGGAAGACTCCAAGTGAAGTATAATGGCACATCATAGACAATCAATAAAGATCTGTGGAATGAATGAACAACCCCATGAGGTCATTTCAACAGACCAAGAAACTGAGACTCAGGGAGGAGAAGTACTTTAAAGTCTCATCTCCAGTTATGGAAAAAAGGTTTTGTCCTCATACAGAGATGCATCCCTAGAAGGCACATGGGGCCCAGTGGCCCCTGCCAGTCCATCCAAGTCTCTATCACCATGGGAGAGGCTGAGGGCCTTCTTGAAAGATCTTCCAACCAGGAAGACCACGATATGCTGATGTCAACCCTGAGATCATCACAGACATGGTCACCCTCATGACCACTTTCCCAGAGACCACTATGTGTCTGGCCCTGCATAGGCAGCCAAATTTACTCTTCTCAACCGCCCTATAATGGAAGTCTTAATGGCTACATTTTGTAGATGAGGAAGGAGAGGTTTTCTTAAGTTCCTACAGCTAGTCCGGCAATACCTGGGGAAGACTGAGGCAGAGGTGCTAAGGTAAGCATTAAAAACCCCATACAACATGACTCGGCATGGCTCCAAATACACCATAGGTTTGTTTCTCACCAAGCCCCCAGCAAAGCACGTACCTGGCCTACCTACCTGGAGATGCTTCTGTTCAAATGCCTGCTCTATGTCCTGATGCTAGCATCTCAAAGGTCCTGAATGCCTGAGCCTATAGAGGGAGGGGTGGCAGTTCTGACTGGTAGCACAGAATGGACAGGTCCCTTTCAGGGTAGATACAGGAGTCAAGAGCTTGTACTCCCATTGCCATTGTGATGGAAGGCTTGCTGGAGAAGATTTCCAAATAAGAATGGCTAGAAAAGCACCTTGCCCTGCTGGATGTCCTGAACCAGGAGCTAGCAAAACTGAGCAAGCTCTTGAAATTCCCTCCAGAGGCTCCATGAAAAATCCAACTTGGAAAGAGGATCCTGGATTCACATGGCAGTGTTGAGCTGAGAGACTTCAGGGTTCCGGATCTATCCATTTTCAAACTGTCTCCTGCAACACTGGTTCATCAGAAGAACCTCTGGTACCACAGAGCATGGATCTAGGTAACACTCCTTCCATGCACCTTCAAAGGAGACTCTCACCTTGTAGGTTTTACTAGGTTAAAGCAGTGGTTCCCAACCAAAGTGCTTTTGTCCCCCAGGGGACATTTGGCAATGTCTGAAGATATTTGGTAGTCACAACTAGTGGGGAGGAACTGATATCTACTGGGTGGAGGCCAGGAATGCCACCAAACGTCCTACAGGGCAGCCTCCTACAATTATCTGGCCCAAAAGCTCAATAGTGCTAAGACGGAGAAACCCTTGGCTAAACATATGATGCCTATATTTGAAAATTTTGATCTACAAAAACACCCAGTGGTTTCCCATGACTCATATTGGGTTTCAATAGATTTCAACTGAAGAGATGGTTATGAAGTATTTTTAAAATTTGCAAGCTATTAATCAAATCCAAACCCCTCGTTGCACAGATGGCAGCCACATGGCCGAGAGAGGGTAAGGGATTTCCCAAGGTCACAGGGCAGCAAGTGTGGATCCAGACCTGAATGCAGACCCTCTTCATCCCTAGTGACCCTCTCTGTCAACACAGAAGCCTGACCTCCATCGCAGGCTCATTTCTCCAACCACGGGGAATGGCTTCCTTCCCACTTACTGCTCTCATGCCCTGCTCCAGGAGAAGTTTCCCAGAGAGTTGTTTCCCATCACAAACTTGGGATGATATCCATTCAGACTCAAAAGAAAATCTGTCTGCTTAAAAAGAAAGAAAATGGGAACAAAATAACCTTATCTCCAAACAACCATGCAAAGTGAGGCCAGCTGCAGAGAACTGAGCAAGATTAACACCCACGCACGTTGATCAAGACAGAAGAGGCATGTAAGGAGCACATTGGGAATGACGAAACTTTCCTTTCGAGGAATAATAGCTTTGCCTCAATTGACAAGGAGCCTTTCACCCTGGAAGAATGAGCCCAGGGCATCCCATAATAAAGCTTGTGCAAGGGCCTGAAAGAGAGGAGGGGAACTTGTCTTCCAGGAAAAGTGAAATTACAATGTCACAGCCGCTTCCAGGGGCTGAAGACCCACAGCCTACAGCAAAGCTCTGCTTGTCAGGGCTGACATAGCCCCTGATGATTGTCCAGGGGAAAAAAACCAAGCGTGCCAAACAGATTTAGGGTGAGGAACAAGAGCTGAGCTTGCTCTCACTCTGCAGCCAAAAGCCAGGGAGCGGTAGGCAGTTGGACCTGCCAGCTTATACAGTATTCAACTCACTCACACTCCTTTTAGTACCAGCACACTTAAATCTCATCCACTCAGCGACTTGCTCAGGTTTTGTTCAAACACTTGTCTATAAAGTGCACGTGGGAAGTGCTTATCCCATCCCGCATCCTCATTGTGCTACAGGGAAACTGAAGCACGAAGAGGAAGGGATTTGCATGAGTCAGAGGGAGAGCTACCCAACTCTCTCGTACCTAGGCCAGGGCCCTCACATGGTTTGGCTGTAGCTCCCATAATTCCAAACCTCATCTTGAATTGTAGCTCCCATAATTCCCATGTGTCATGAGGGTTTCTGGACACGCTGTCTTGCCTGCTGCCATGTAAGATGTGATTTTGCCCCTCATTCTCCTTCTGCCATGATTGTCAGGCCTCCCGAGCCATGCGGGTCTATGAGTCAATTAAATCTCTTTTCTTAATAAATTACTCAGTCTCGGATATGTCTTTATTAGCAGCATGAAAACAGACTAATATAGGCCCTTTCCCAGAAAGGAAGGGAAATAAAGCCAGCAAACACATACCTTGTAGGCATCTACAAACATAGGTTTGTTTTGTTTTTAAAGCTTCACACTATAAGGTTAAAATAAAGCCACTCAGCAAAAAAATGCACAAAGCTGCCCAACCATAGAGTTAGGGAAGCAAATTCCCCATCCTGACAAGGAAGCCTTCCTCTTACAAAATGCATCCAATCCTTGGCTCTGCCCTCTCCCTCTCCAGATTTTCTATTTATTGAGGCATCATTTATTTTCCCTGGTGCTCTGAGCACCAGCCATACTGGAGGACTGGAATCACCTGCCAAGACCTGAATTTCCCCAGATTCACTCTGACGGTCTCCATGGCAAACACTTACATCTCGCATTTTATATGTAGGATTTAGGCCAACCCAAGGGCTCTTGCAAATGTTTTTTTCTGACCCCACTCACGTTGTTCCTCTTTTCCTCTTATATATCAATGGGTTTCATTTTAATTTTGAGGCTTACAATTACATTGCAGCTGTGCTGGGACTGTCTGTCTGTTAGCACGTGGCTTTAGCAGCCAGCAGCAGCCAAAATTCCTCATCCTTGTTCCTTTCAACAGGGAAGGATTGCAGCACTGGTGAGGACTATAATGAGGAACAGGAGAGCTTACCCTCAAATCAAATCCTTCCTCTTTGATATCAGCCTTTTTGACTGTGCCTTTGGCTGCTGAATACTGCTTTGATCCTTCTCCTGCCAAAAGCCACCAAAGATTTTCCACGTCCTGTGCTCTGTTTATAGAATGAAATAGAGACTTCATCCTCTGGCAGGCCAGGGCAGCTGGCAGTAGGGAATGAGAAATGTGAACATTCACTCTAATGATGACTGCATTTCAGGAGGCTGTGATCCATAGAGCATGGAATGGGTAGTAGAAATTTTCTTATGTGATGACTTCTGTCCAGTTTGGTCAAGTCCCAAGGATGGCCATCCCCACCCTCTGGTGGGAAGAGATGGTGCAATGTCTTTCCTGTACAACACTTCCTGACATCAGCACTGATGTCCTAAGGACCTGCCTGTGGGAGGGATATGAGAGAGAAGATTACTTTGGATTCTTCTCCATGTCCTGCCCAACATCCTGTGAAATCATTGTTTATTCAAACTCTTCCCCAGAAGATACTCAGGATGGAGTAGTTATTTGAGGCAAGATCTGCAGCTGTCAGAGTCCTGAGCTCAGGGAATTCTGAAGGGAACTCGGAAAACACAAAAGTGCAGTCCCTGTCAGATATAATCTTATGATTCTTCATTTATAGAAAGACATGGAGGGCATCATCTGAATTTCTGTCTCACAGTTGTTGCCTGAGATGCCACCATTGGTGACTCCTTCCTTACAACAAACATGCCTGGAGGAGGGTGTGGGGTGGTGAAGCTCAGGACCCTCAGATGAGGGGATAAGTTTGCCAGACTGGAGAATCCAGGTCAATATGGAAGTACCTGGGCCTCTCAGGGTTAAATCTCTACTACCATTACCACCACCACCTGTCTGGTAATTACAAAGGCACTGCATAAATACGTTATACTCATTGTCTCTCTTAATCTTCACAAAGTTTATTTCAAATGGGAAGTTTTTATCAGTAGTCCCATTATACAAAAAAGGAAACTGAAGCCGATCAGAAGAAAGATATGAAAGGAGAGAGGAAAGGAAGATAGACAGCATAAGAAACAGGGGCAACAAAACCAAACCTCACACCAGGACTCGTTCTAAAGAGATGCAGAGAAAAATAAAAAGACACAGCTCCTACATCCAAAGATCCTGCCTTTGCGTTGGGAGAAACAGAGTGCCCTGGTGTGATGCTCACCGGTGCACCTGTGTGCAGGTGTCAACATGCTTTCTATACCAGACTCTGAGGTCCAAAGGGACAGGAGCCATATCTGCCTCATAAAAGGACATACCTAGCATGGTACATGAAACCAGAAAGGGCTCAGTCAACATTTGTTTTTAACAAACTAGTTAACCAAAAAAAGAAACAAAGGAATTCAGTGCAGAAAGTTGTCATTGTGCAGTGATTTGGGGCAAGGTGTATGAGTTATGGTCTTATTTCTGCCATTATGAAAATTTTTGAGTGAGGAGACCTAAGCAAGTCACACAAACCTCTTTGGTCTTCAGTTTTCCACTTATAAAGAGGGGATTGTCATTTTTCTAATCCACGGGGATATAATGGCAGTCCAATTGCTTTGTAAGCTCTCAGGGACTAATAAGGAAGAAATTAGAGAAATAGTAAGAATGAAGGACAGTGAGGGAGAAGCACAGCTGAGCAGTCATCAAGTTGGCTTCTCAGCAATTTTACTCTCTCTGCAGTTTGAGATCTTACTGGGGTCTTTCTAGCTCTGGCTCTCTTTACAGACCTTTTACATCAGAAATTGCAAGACTTGGAAAATTACCTGGCTTAAATCAGCATATTCATAGAGCCATCAAAGAAATTGTCTAGTTGAGAGGGATTTAGAATATGATTGCCACTCTTCTCCTATGGTACAAAATCCTGTGTTGTAAGGAGGGAAAAAGGTAATATTTGCAACAGGATGGGGAAAAAATAGCAAGAAGTTATTGCAATTATTAACTTGTAGGTATCTAGTAACACAGCTTCAAAATACATAAAGCAAAGACTAAAGGAAAAATAAGGAGAAACGGAAAAATCCATACTCATAGTGAGATAATTTTAACAACACAGCCCCTGCTAAACAGGGAAACCAGACTATACTTGGATGCTCCAGAGACTTCTCACGTCTGGGACTGAGGAAAATAAAAATAAAATGAGGAAAAGGAGGTTTCTGAACTTTAATTTCTCTGTAGAGATGAAGAATTGACATAATCATGAAAGAGATCCAGTTCAACTCGCTGTGGTTTCATTGAGATTTGGGGCCAAAGCTGAGGGTAGAAATGAAATATAATTGTGCTTGTGTTTTTTTCTCTCTGAATCTCTTTCTTTTTGCACTTTTCAGGGAGGAGTACCAGGATGAGGGCAGAACTGAACTTAAGTGTAGAAATGCCAGCCAGGATTTGATGGCAGAGGGGAAGAGAATTTGTGAGCTTCATAGAAAGTCTGAGAAGGCCAAATGAAGGCAGATCACAAGGCACCAACTACAGATTCACTCTGAGATCCTAATTCCTCCACTCCTGGACCTCTCAAGGTCAAATCTCTACTACCATTACCACCACCACCTGTCTGGTAATTACACAGGCACTGCATAAGTATGTTATACTCATTGTTTCTCTTAATCTTCACAAAGCTTATTTCAAATGGGAAGTTTTTATCACTAGTCCCATTATACAGAATAGGAAACTGAAGCTCAGAAAAATTCATTGATGTGCCTATAGTATCACAGCTAATAAGTGACAAAGTAAATAATAAGTGGAGAAAATAGACCCACCTGGCACAGCATAATGGCAGCAGACACTCTCATCCTTCTAGTCTCAAGTCGGGCCTCCCTTTGCCCCCAGGCACGGGTCAGCACCTGATGTTTCCAATCCATTCCTCCCCCTACTCGATTCTAGAAGACTGCAAGCAACACAGAGGACCAACTTGTCTTGTTCTCTCCTGGATTCCCAACTCCTAGTGCTATGTCTCACCCAAAGAGGGTATCAGGATATTTTATTAAGTTGAATTGAATAGACTGACAAAAATCATCCAAAATCCACCATACCCAAGCTCCATCCATGCAAATCGAGACACTTGGCTACTTGAGTCTCAAGTTTTATAAATTTTCTTTCCAAAGAGGTTGCTAAATGTGCCAGTGGTCCAGGGCAAGAAGTTCTCCCCAGACTTCTTACAGCAGCAATTCCTGCCCTCCCCATCCATGATGTTTCCCAAGCTCTGCATCCAGGCTTTATCACACAGACAACTTCCTTTGCAGACTGAGCATGGATGGTTTCCACAGTGGTATTATATAGTGGGAGGAGTTTCATGACTGAGGATCTTCTACTTCCCAGTTGCTTTTCTCCTTTTATCCAGGTTATCCTAGGACTCCCCAGAATATCTTTAAATCTGATTTTTAACGTGATTCTTCTTCCTATGCCCAGAGCAAGCCCCAGTTTCTCCAGGAAAACTTCTCTGTCCTGGTTCCTCTGAGCTCTGCGAGGCACATTGATAAAGTTGGGCCTTAGCATCAAGCTGCTGATGCAAAGTCCTCGTGATTATGAAACTCTATCCCCAATGGAGAGCAAAGAATACAATGATTAATTGAGAAGAGAGAGGAAAAGGAGGCTTTTATTTTTTTAATCACTTAGGAAATCTTTGGACGCTTTAGACATGCCATGTCATTTAATCATCGCAACAACACTCCCAGGAAGTATTACTGTCTCCAAATAGCCTATAAAAACAATGAGAATCAGATAAGTTAAGCTCCTTGTGCAAGTCTACAGAGAGAGAAAGTGACAGACGGTATTTGAATTCAGGTCTGTCTGCCTCCAGGGACCTGCAGCCTCAAACTGGACAAGCAGTACGTCCTGCAGACTCTGTTGCAGATGATCAACGCCGGTGTCCCTCTGAGGTGCACACATTTCCTGGTCACCAGAAAGACACTTGGGCTTAAACAAGACAACGTCTGGCTGAGATCATCCCTGTTTCCTGGTGAGAGCATTTGAGGAGACGGACGTTGATTGATGCGGTTTGTAATAATACTCATTTTTCTGTAATTACTCCTTGAATTCCAGCCAAAGTGGGCCACACAGAGCTGCAGCTGTACGAGATGTCTGGATTCTCCCAGTCAGCAAAGAGTTGGGGACAGGGTGGTCACAGAGGAGCCAAGCCAGGGCAGAAAGTGGTCTCCATTCAGTGAATGCTTATTGAATCCTTGCTCCACACCAGACCTTGGAGGGAGGGAGAAAAAAGCCTTGAAGTCGACAATGTAGTTCCTTCATATCAATTAAACGTTTATTTAAAAGAGTGCAAAAATAGAAAAAGGGTGATTTCTTCCTTTGAGGGAAGCCACAGGCACATGAATGAATACTAGCAGTATGATGTGCTGAGTACCAGAATCGGAGTGTGCTGGGGAGTCCAGAGAGAGGGGCTTCCCAGGGGAGCTGGAAAAGACTTTCCAGAAGAGGTATTTTTAAGACAGACCTTGCAGGCAGGTCTTATGCAGCTGTTCAGCAGATAGGTGAGAAGCTGAGAGGTAGACAGGGGGATCAGCTTGGCTAAAAGCTGCAAGTCCTGAGCCAGCATGATGTGGGTTGAGGCACAGCAAGAAGTTCTGGGTCAGATGCAGCCACTGTCCCATCACGTGCTATCTGAGAGACCTCAGGCAAGTTTGTTTCTCTGTGCCTCAGTTTCCTCCTTCATGAAATGGAGAGGAACAGTCTCTGCCCCGAGGGTTTTTGTAAAGATTAAAAGTTATTACACATCTAATGCTCAGAACAGTTCCTGGCATAGATAGGTACTCAGTTAAAGCCAGTTAATTTGTTTGGTGGTGATGATGATGATGATGATGATGATGATGATAAGACACTAATGAGAAATAAGGACAGGACTTTAGGCCAAGGCCAAGTGATTGAAAGCTTCAAGTGTTATGGGAAGGAACAAGAAACTTCATCCCATGGGCAATAAAGGATTCTCTGTTTCTGAACAAAACTCCAGCAGACGGAAGAGCACTGGACTTGGTGCAAAGGATCCAGCTCCTGCAGCATCAGCCACGCTTTCTCAGAAAGGGAAATGGACTTCCACGTTCTTGACGACACTATATATTGAGGATTCTCTTCAGCTTAGCTTTCTCCCTAATTTAATAGTCAAGTGCTGTGCATATGAAAGGTTTTGGGTTTATTCAGTGCCTCCAAGCTCCCAGACTTCATGTGATACTCATATGTTATGGTTGAGGAGACAAAGTTAATGCTAAGAAGCAGAAGTGTCTCAAAAGAGCATGCAATCAAATGGTCAATCATGCTTCTGGGGCTCAGGGAGCAAGTGGCATAGGCCCTCAGGGAAGGGGCAGATGAGTGTGGACCAGCACAGTCAGAGAGGGCACCCCCAGTACTCTCAGGTGAGCCCCCCAAAGCAGGTGGCAAGGCCAACTTACTCATCCCAGGCTTCTCGGGGGAGCGTGTGGAGAGACGAGCTCGACTTGATATGCCTAGGCTCCTCACCACCAAGCCCCTGTCACTGTCCTTTCTTGTGCCTGATGAGTACGTCTGCAGAATTAATGAGGAAATCTCCAGGGCTCGTGGGAATTGAGACCTGCTCCACAGGAAGCTGCCCATCTTCCCTCTTTCTGTCCCACTCAGTGGATCCCTCCATTCCTACTCATCCCATCTCCCAAAACTGTTGGAAAATGGATATGGATATGCCACTGTGCCTCGAAGCCCTCCTAGGCTATCAGAGCACGTGCTGACTTACTCTTCTCTTGTCTGCCTTGACATCAAAGAACCAGCTCCTCCTTCCCCTACCCTGTCTGATTTTTTAACAATTTGCTCCTTCCTAGCCTCCATCCATACAGCCCTTAAATCAGCCTAACTCTCCAGTTTTATTTCTACTCCTTCACAGCTTGGGCCTCTGCCTTCTTAACTCTTCCTCCTTGAACACTGGAGCCTCCTGTTCCTGTTCCTCTTATCCTGCCCAATCCCATCTATCTGCATCCAGCTGCAGGCTTCTTGTCCCATCGTGTCTTCTCTAACTGCAACAGTCCACACTGATCTTCCCCTTCTTACTATCTGTATATGTGAGGTGACCCACAATTCCCGCAGTTTAGTTCATCTTATGTCTTGTATTGGCCGTAAGTACCTTGACTTGCAGGTCTGATTCCCCAGATTGGATGCCTCGTGGAGGCCTCTCTACTCCTCTACCTGCAGTGGGCATGGTCACTTAGCATCAGCTCAAGAGGGATTCCCCTTCTTAGAGGCTGAAGACTGAGCCCTTCTTCCTCCTTTCTCTCCATTCCAGACAAAAAATTCCACAAAGAGAACAAAGGAAGCTGTTTGTATTTTCTCAAAGAGAATAAAATGCAGAGAGAATCTAGAACAGCGAACGTATGCTCCACAACTGTAGACGTGAGAAGTGTCCAAAGATGAGGAAATGGAGGGCTAGAGTCTTTCCTGTACCCTCTTTCCTACTGAAATTGGACAGAGAATGAGGATAAAAGTTAATCTGCTCATTTCAATCCATTCCTCATATTCATCAGCAAAACCAATCTGTGCCTAGAGGTTAAAACAAATCAAACCAAAAGCAAAGCAGGAATGACTGCAGTTAGACACCAAGGAGAACTGTGCTCTACATTGGGATAGAGCACAGAGAGGTGGCAGAGAGGAGCCATGGATATTTGAAGGAAAGGGAGAGGTTCTAATTACCATGGATTAAGCACACACACACATACACACACATGCCTGGAGGCAGAGGAACCTGATCTCACCCTCTCTTGAGTTCTGAGCTCCTATGAATAAGAAAAAGGGACCAGTGGGTAAAATGAATGGCCCACAGGTGAATGGCAGAAGATCTGAGGTCTGTGACCCCACCTAGCTCTATGTCCGCTGCACTGGCTGCCCGGGAAGGTGAGGAAATTTGAATTCTGGTTACCTCTGCTGGCCTTGGGCAAGTTCATTCCCTTTTCTGGGCTCCATGCCTCCATTCTCAAAATGAGGGAACTGGACCAGATGGTCCCTAAGGAGCTCCCAGACCTGCCTTCCAAGACGTGTAAGTGCTTACTGTCTGCTGAGCCTGTTGGACACATTGACTGCATGAGCGCCCAGCCTGAGTTGGTCATCCAGGCCCCTAGTTCACTCCAGGACACTCGCCTCTGCTCCCTGACTGCTGGGCAGGCCCCAGCCTCAGTGAGCCAGGCATGCCACCTGGACACTGGCAATATCAGGTGTTTGACAAGAGGCACCTGCCATTAGCCTCCCCACCTCAGGACACAGAGAGCAATGGTGATGTGCCCTGTGGCCAGACCCTCTCCTCCAGGTCACTCCCAGCTAAGATACACCCTGCAGCCCACTCCTCTAAATGCATCATGCAGCCACCTCCAGCAGCCACTGGTTTGAGTCCACTCTACCATCAAAGAAGCCAAGGTACCCGCTTATGCCACACCTGACAGAAGGAGCTATCCCATGGCTCAGCAAGAATGCCCTTCACCCCAGCACTCCCAGTCTTCTCCAACAGATAAAGGCCTGCTTCAGTCCACTTCCTCCAGGAAGCCTTCTCTGACTATGCTGGTCCTCATGTATCTGCCCCTTCCCTGAGGGCCTATTTCACTTGCTCCCTGAGCCCCAGAAACACCATTAACCATTCGATTGCATACTCTTGAGTAACTTCAACTTCTTAGCATTAACCTTCTCTCCTCAATAATAACGTAACCTCTATGAGTATCACATACAGCCCAGGAGCTTGGCAGGACTGAAAAAAAAAAAAATCTTTCATATGCATAGCACTTGGCAATTAAATTAATTAGGGGGAAAGCTAAACTGCAGAGAATCCTCAATGTACAGTGAATCCTCGAGAGCATGGAAGTGTTTCTCTTTCTGGCAATGCATGGCTGATGCTGCAGGAGCTGTGCCTACATGCCCTCAGTGCCCCATATCGTTTCTGCACCTGCTGGCTCGGCTGCCCATGGCCAGCACCTTCATCTTTGCCCTTGGGCTGTCAACATTCACTCTTCTCACAGCACATGGAAGACTGGAGGTGCCAGGGTCCGATGGGTGTCAGGGTAAAACTGTGTAAAACTGCCCCTACTTCCGCACTCCCTGGCCAGCCCTAAATGCTGCTTCACACTATTTCGGAGAGCTTCCCTGTGGGGTTCAGCTCTTGCCATCCACACTGTGGCTGTTTTTCCTTCTCTTTGTCCCCTCTCCACTCATCTGCCAGTGCTCATGCCTCCCAAGCAAACTACATTCACTCAGTCCTCTTTTCAGTTCACAAACTGTATTAAGACAAGAGTGGCCCCAGGTCCCTTCCATCTTGTTGTTCTGCCCAAACCCTCACATGTTCTCCTGCTCTGCATGGTCAAACTGTGTCCCAGGTATATCTATGCTCTGGCTTAGAGACAGGAGAAAAGAAGATACTCAGGGAAACATTTTTCCTATGAGTGAAGTAGAGGCTGCCCCCATCCCTTCCTTTCATATGCCTTTGGTGAGAATTTAGCTACAAGGGAGGCTGGAAACACGCCCAGCTTAAAGTCTATTAATAAGGACGAGGAGAAATGATTGTGGTGGACAGCATACAGTCTCTGCTACAGAATCTGAGTAATACTCACCCATTTATTGTGCTCCAAAATACTCCGAAACAAAAGTGCACATCTTTCATGTGCTGCTTTGTTTAATTCTCACATCACAATGAAAGTGTTACTACTATTGTTTGCAGATAAAGAGAGGAGGGCACTGAGAATGTCAGTATCTTAACTGAAGTATCACATGAGGAAACCCAGATCTGGCTTACAGGTTTTTTATTATGTGCTTATCTGTTTTTTATTCCCATAATTGTATTTTATCTGGTTCAGTATCCCTTCTTGGAAGGTGACAAAAAGAGGGGACAGGAAAGGGAAAAGACTCACCCAACTCACAAAGAGAGCAAAATACAGAGCTGGGCCATAATCCAGGGTCCTGGCCACCAACCTGCTCTTTGTCTATGAAGCCTCCTCTGGGCCAGCTACCTCCAAACAGCTCCTGCCTGGACTCAGACCAGTACCTATGGGGCTGCCAGGGAAAGGAATGTGTATTCTTTGGTCTAGCTGAATTCAGAGCCTCCATCTTAGAACACAGTTGCATCTGAAATTTCTAAATAGAAAATCTACCAGTCACGGTGACAGTGATGGCCCAGTGTCCCTTGTTACCTGTGCAGCATCCAATGTGCTCAGCTCACAGGCCTTAAATCAACTCCCCGCCCCTCCCAGAAGGAGAGGAACGTGTATTCTCATGGGCCTGACTGTTGGCATGCAGGCACTAGACAGGGAAGCGGGATTGGGCCACCAGGGTCCCCAGATCCTCCATGAAGTCATCTCTTCGCTGTCGTCAGTGTCAGTTGCCTAGCAACTGCCTTTGGCAGATGGTGGCACTGAGTGCATGCCAGTCTCTCCCATGGCTAAAAATACATTCCGACGACAACAGGTCTATTTTAAAAGACACAATGCGCTCCCAACATCTTTCCTTGTCTGTGAGGAACTGTGCTGTGCCGGGTCTCTCTGGGCTTCTGATTTTGTCTGCTAGGGTGGAAGGGAGCATTCGAGGAAGAAAAAATGCAAGGCCAGGCACCAAGGGGGTGCTCAGAAAGTTGTCATGAAGGAGGAGGAGGAGGAATAGGAAAAGAAGGTAGAGGAGGAAGAGAAAGAGGAGGAGGAGAATGAGACGGAGGAGGAAGACATGGAGGAGGAGGAGAAGGAGGAAGAAGCGGAAGAGGAAGAGGAGGAAGAGAAGGAGCAGGGGAAAGGAGAGGAGGGAGAAGAAATAGCGACCTGGGAAGGAGGTGTGCCGTGTTCAGCAGCAAATCCTCTAATTTGGCCATATTCTCCACCTGCTAGAGGGTGGGGTAAGGAAGAAAAAGCATAGACTCACAGAAGCCTACAGCTAGAAGAGACACAATCCCATTTCACCTTTGAGAAAGCAGAGGTCCTGAGAGGTGGAGACCAAAAGGGCTCTTTGCCATTGTTCAGCGTGGAAGAACTGAGCCCCTAGGTGTGGGGATGGGGCCACAGACCTCCAGCTCCTCTTGCCTACCTAGAGGCAGTTTTATCACCCAGCCCTTGTAACCACCCTGAGTTCACCTGGCCCACTGCCTAGACAGAGCAGATTTATCAAGACAGGGGAATTGCAATGGAGAAAGAGTAATTCACGCAGGGCAGAGGTGGTTGTGCAAAACACTGGAGTTTTATTATTACTCAAATCAGTTTCCCCCAGCATTTGGGGATCAGAGTTTTTAAAGATAATTTGGCAGGTGGAAGCTTGAAAAGTGGGAAGTTCTGATTGGTCAGGTTGGAGATGGAATCATAGGGGGTCGAAGTGAGGTTTTCTTGCTGTGTCTGTTCCTGGGTGGGATGGCAGAACCGGTTGGGTCAGATTATGGGTCTGGGTGGTGTCAGCTGATCCATGGAGTGCAGGGTCTGCAAAATATCTCAAGCACTGATTTGAGGTTTTACATTAGTGATATTATCCCCAGGAGCAATTTGGGAAGGTTCAGACTCTTGGAGCCAGAGGTTGCATGACCCCTAAACTGTGATTTCTAATCTGTAGCTAATTTGTTAGTCCTGCAAAAGCAAACTGGTCCCCAGGCAAGAAGAGGGTCTTTTTGTGAAAGGGTTATTATCCATTTTGTTTCAGAGTCAAACCATGAACTGAAATCCCTTCCCAAAGTTAGTTTGACCTATGCCCAGGAGTGAGCAAGGACAACTTAAAGGTTAGAAGCAAAATGGAGTCAGTTAGGTTTGATTTCTTTCACTGTCCTAATTTCCTCAGTTATAATTTTGCAAAGGTGGTTTCAACCTGATCAGCTCAGCCTTTCTGTTTAATCATCATCATCTGCAGCCTTCCCTAGTACAAAGAGAGTATCGAGTCCCTTCATGAATGCATTTAGTCATTCATTTATTTAAGAAATATTTATTAAGTGTCTACTGCCATATGGTGCCGGGCCTTGGAGATACAGCAGGAAAGAAATCCACACAGCCCCCATCTCATGTTGCCTGCAGCTCACTAGGTGAGGCAGGCACTGAGCTGGCGAGCACAGGGTACGCTGTGCTGTAGACATCAGAGTGAGATCCACATCCGGGCCTACTGACTAGCTCTGCAGCCACAGACTTATCACTTAATCAGGCTACAAGATAAAATACAGGAGGTCTAGTTAAATGTGAATTTCCAATAACTGACAACTTTTAAAAATATGTCTCCAGTATTGTCTTATCTGAAGTTCAACTTTTACAAGGCCTCTTACATTTTTATTTCCAAAATCTGGCAACCCTACCCTTAATATCATTTTTTTCAGTTTCCTCACCTATAAGATGGGGGAAATAGTATCTACTTACAGGGTTTACTCTTTGGATTACATGAAAATATGTATATATCTGTGACTGGCAGGTAAACGTCACTTTCTCTCCTCTTCAAGCAGGATTTAACCGGGGGTTAGGCCTGGCAGATGACGTGTCCGACCCAGTGGTCAAAATCAGGATTTTGTGTTAGTCCAGCCGTCTCCCCAGGTTTTGGTAGTAGGTGGTGGTGGGGGTAACGCTGCTGTTTTCTGAGGCTAAGCCAGGGGATGAAGGAAATCTACAAGTTGAGACCTGACTTACAAAGAAACCGGGAACCAGTCAGTTAGCTGGGAGTATGTGTCTGGCTGGGGATGCTTGTTAAGGATATGCCAGGGTTCTACCTAAGACTCGCTGCATCAGAATGTCTAGGGAAGGATATGCCCTTTAAACAAAATCCCTGATAACTCTCTGGACCCTGAAGTTTGAGAATTGCTGGTCTGAGGAGCAGGGAGGAATTGCTATCCCTGGAGAGGCACAATCCTACAGGGATGCTTAGAATGTGGGCTCCTGGCCTGGATCTTGGAACAGAAAAAGGACACTAGTGGGAAACTGGGTGAAATGAGAAAAATGTCAGTAGTTTAGTTAATGGTATTGTGCCCTTGTCAATTTCTTAGTTTTGATCCTTGTGCCATGGTTACATAAGATGTTAACATTAGGGAGAGCTCAGTGACGGGCATATGGGAACTCTCTGTACTATTATCACTACTCTTGCGTAAATCTCAAATTAGTTCTAAATAAAAAGTTTTTTGATTTTTTTAAAGCCTGCTTTGGCTCAAAGCCTGCCTTGGGCCTTTCCCCCGTTCCACTGTGCATCAGAGGCCCAGTGTGCATACTGACATTACTCCAGGCTGGAATTAGTTAAGCAAGTGCAGGTAGCTGAGAGCCTCCCCCACCCCCAAATACACACCAGGTACCCGGAGAGCATTTGCTTCTCCTCATTGCCATTCACACTGGGGCATAAATGTCAACCCCAATGAATTACATTTTAATCTGTCTAAGTGATCAACCTGGCCAAGGCCCTAATTGGATGCCAGGCACACCCGCTGAAGGGCATGCATAATTCATCAGCTGGGAGGCTGTGGAAGGGCTTTCATCCTGGGCCAGGGAAGGAGAGGGAAAGAAAGAGGGAAAGGGGAGAAAAGAGCAGTGGAGGCTGGTGGAGAAGGAAGGAGGGGGAAAGGAAAGGGGGAGGGCAAGGGAGATAATTGGAAGGAGAAAGGAGAGATGTTTGGGGAAGGGAAAAGCTGGACAGCAGTGGGAAACTTGGAAGGGAAGAGTTGGAGGAGAAATATCAGGTGGGGTTGGAGGGGAGGGCAGGAAAAGGCCTGGAATATTTGATAATCACAATAACCACAAGGTCTTTAAGCTCCACTAGGGACCATCTCCTCCAGGAAGTCTTCATTCACACCCTCCAGCAAGCTTGGGCCCTCCTTCTCTCTCTCCCTTAGTGCCAGAATGCACCTCTGTTACACTTAGACTACTCACAGGTCCTGTACTGTTTATGAAATCATGTGTCCCTCTCCAGACCCTGGATTCTCTCCCCTTTGCATGATGTCTGACTTGATGATGGATCATCACTGCCTGACAGAGTCCCTGTGCAGAGTGTTGAATGGCTGAAGGATAGATTTCTAGTTCAGACAATACAAAGAAACTATCTTAACGTCCCTGTCCAATAGGTTCTTCTTGCCCACTACACAGACAAAACCAGACAGTGGCATTGCAATAAACAGTTTAATAGACACAAGGCCAGCCACACCACATGGCAGACAGAGATATTACTCAAATCAATCTCTGAAAATTCGGAGGCTAGGGTTTTTCAAGGATAGTTTGGTAAGCAGGGATTCTACTTCTGGGTGGGGACCACAGGACCAGTTAGGTCAGGGAAGGTCCAGGTAGAGCCATCGGTAGTCAGAAATGCAAAAACCTGAAAAGATAACTCAAATGGCCAATTTTAAGATCTGCAATAGTGATGTTATCCACAGGAGTAATTGGGAAAGTTGCATATCTTGTGACTTCCGGAATAATGACTGGTAATGATTTACATCCACACCTTAGCAGAATTCTGGCTTCTCACATCCTCTTAACCTGGTGGCCTTTCATTAGCTTTACAAAGGTGGTTGAGTTTTGGGGAAGGCCTATTATCATTTATACTATAAACTAAGTGTTTCCCAAAGTTAGCTTGGACTAAGCCCAGAAATGAGTGAAGACTGCCAGCCTGTGAGACTAGAAGCAAGACGGAGTCAACCATGTCAGAGTTCCCTTATCATAATTTTGCAAAACCGATTTCATTAACTAATTAACCCAAATAGGATGTAAACCACATGAGCCCCCTGGCTCTGCCATCAAACTTGCTTCAGCTATGTCAATCACATTCCCTAACACCACCCTCTACTCAGCCCTTTGTCTTCTTCTCCTGCCTCCCATCTCCAGAGACCACAGGAAAGTAAACACAGTTTTAGTGGAATTGAAAAGGAAAGTCCATATTTTTTGGACAGACCTCCTAATGCCTATTCAGGAACACAATTACCTCCCTGCTCCCTGCTTTCCCCAGTCCTCTCCAACTGGGCTTCTCTTCCACTCCAGCTGCTGGTCCAGGTTGCCAACCAAATCCTTATAGTCAAAGTCAATGATCACTTCTCAGAGATATTCACCTTAACTGAACTCACACGGCATAGACTTCTCTCCATGACACAGTTTTCTCCTGACTCCTGACACCACACCCTTCTGCTCTTCTTCCTTCCACCTTGGCATCTTCATGCTCATTTGCTTTGCTAAATTTCCCTCCTTTGGCCAAACTCTGAATGCTGGCAAGCCCCAAGGCTCACTCCTCAGAGCTCTGCTCTCCTCTGATCACTGTTCCTAATTTAATCATCTTATCCAGTTCCATGGTTTTAAGTGCCATCAAATACTAAAGGTTCCGAAACACTTACTACACCTTTGACCTCTCCCTTAAGCTCCAAGCACAAATATTCATTTGAATGTCTGTAATGATTATGTATTGCTACATCACAAATTACCCCTCAAATTTAGTGGTTTAAAACAACAACAGTTTTTATGTCACATTTTCTGTAAATGAGAAATCTGGTGCCACTTACCTGGGTGCTTCTGGCTGAGGTTCTGCCATGAGATTGTGGTCAAGCTGCTGGCTGGAGCTTCAGTCTCATCTGAAGGTGTAACCAAGGGAAAGTTTGCTTCCAAACTCACCCATGTGGTTGTGGGCAGTGTTCTGTTCCTGGTAGGTCATTGGGTCAAGGATCTCATTTCCTTACTTGCCATTGGCCAAAGGCCTTCTCCAGTTCCTTGCCATGTGGACATCTCAACAGGCAGCTAACAGAGAGGCAACTGCCTTGCTCTGAGGCAAGAGAATGAGAGGACAAGAAAGAGTACCCAAAACAGAAGCCATGGGTGTAAGCTAATCTCAGGTTCCACCACCTCTGCCAAATTCTGCTTGCTAGGAGTGAGTCATTAAATCCAGCCCACAGTCAAGGATAGGGACTTACAGAGGGCATGAACAGCAGGACACAGGGGTCACTGAAGCCATCTTAAACATACATATCAAATGAAGTATGTCCATAACAGAACTGTTTTTCTCCATCCCAAACTTCTCACTCAAGTTTTTCCTATCATAAGAAATAATGTACCAGCATTGTCATAATTGTGCTGTCAACTGGATAAGATGAAACGGTAGCTCTCAGAATCCCCCTGTTGCATGGTTCTGGGAGACAGTTGGCCAAAATAGGAACTTGCACGAGATCTGGAAGGTAGGAAGTGAAGCAACAGTCAGCATTCCTGAAAGCTCACCACAGTCAGCTATGCTGATGAGCAGGCACAGAAGTACCTGGAGCATCTCTGCTTGTCTCCATCTCTTCTGTTCTGCGTCCAGCTTGTTTTTCTAATGGCAGGGCTTGCTGACCAACAGCTGCCTAAGGCCCACCTCCGGAGGTATGGCTGTAGGCCCAGAGAGGTGCAAGCTGCACAGAGGCAGCAGTATTCCAATACCTTCTCCACTATCTCCTCTCATGGCCTTACCTTGGTGGCTGGATGTGCTGGGTTTCTTTTTCTTGAATATGTCCAGCTACTGCTCCAACTATAATAAATCCCTCATTCCATAATAATCATAATGCTGACTCCCTCTTATCTCAATTGAAATGTCTCTTCTCCAGAAAGACCTTTCTTGAATTTACTTCCCTGTCTATGTTCTAGTCCTCCCATACTATTCAATTCTGAAAGAAACAATCATCAGTAATCCTCACCCACTTCTTACCATTTCCCACACACGGCAATATATACCTTAACTGTGCTACCGCAGATCATTGTAACATCACTCTTGTAATAAAGGGTGTGTCTATTCCTATTTTTAATTGTGAAATGAAGGCACAAAGAGGTGAAGTTATTTGCCCATGAGCTTACAGATAAGCAACCAAATCAATAGTAATAAGGGGATCTAAACCCACTTCTGCCTGACTTCTAACACATTCTCTCCATCACATTATAATGCTTCCCCATGTCTGAAGCTGGAGTTGGGAGTTTCTTAGCCTATCAATCTTAGAGTCTTCATTTGTAAACCACAGGCACCTCAGAGAATGATTATGAGCATTAATGGTTCTTAGCAAACTTTTATCCCTTCCCACTTCCCCACCCCTACCTACAAATCTCAAAATCCTGGTGAGTATCTCTACTAAGGTGGGTCTTCAGAGTGTAATCAAGGTCTGAGCAGAGGATCCATGGGCCTATCACATCTTATGGGGCAGATTTCATCCTGGAGCCTTAGAAGCACCCTGCAGAACCCTCTACCTACCCCTCTCCACCTCTCTAATGGGCGGAGACCCAACTCTCCATCACATAGAGTCAGTCACAGAAGGCTGAGGGCTGGGCACCAAGCCTTCTGCTGGGCAATGTTTCCCTGCACAGGCTGAGTCACTCCCAGGGCACAGGCTCCCTTCCTTCATGGCCTTCACCAGCTTTTTGTGTCAGGCCCTCAAGATCTACCTGAAACTCTTCTGAGCTTTGTGCAATATGTGAAGACACATAGTCAGAGAAACAGACTCATAATTTGGCAGATCAAAGGGCTATGGAGAAGCTAGAGACACTTGCGTGTCACTGTGATTAGTTTCATGTCCATTGCCTGCTGGTTAAAGCCTAAAGTCTTCACCTACCACCCAGAGCTCTCTGGAATATGCCTTTAGCCAGGATTTCCTACCCAAATGATTTTATGTGCTGTTTTCCTCTTTTCCTCTTTTTGCTCCTTCGACTTTCAGCTCAGAACCCTGCACCCTCCTGGTGACCTTTCTTTGTCTCTTTACCTGCTTTCTACCCTTGTTCAAAGGTACATGTCAAAGCCACAAGCCACATACAGATGAAACAACCTTTGTGAATGATTTTCTTTTAAGATTTAGAAAAATCACTACTTTTAAAAAATCAATTTATACATTCTGAAAATGTTTTCCCATCTGTTGTCTCATTTTATCTACCAAAAATTATTAGGTGGGTTGGACATAAACCAACTCAACTGTAGAATTGTGAAAATAATCATAACTGGTACATTTGAGCTCCGTCTCTTTGCCTGACAGTGTGCCAAGCACTTTCCATGAGTTAAATATAGCGTGTCCTTCCAAAAGTCCTGAAAGGCAGCTGTATTTATTACCCCCATTCTCCAGAAGAGAAAACTAAGGTTTAGAAATATTTAAGAATGCCTGAGACTTTCAGTTCCTAAATGGTAGCATAGAAGCAAGCTAGTTTCACATATTTCCACCACTCTTCCCACCAACAGGAAATCAAAAAGAAATACGCAGTGCCAAGATTATTATCAGAAATAACCCAGCACTCAAAGATGAAGATGATGAAACAGTTTTGGGGGCTGCAGGGAAGTGAAAAAACTCCAAGAAAACAGTAAAAGAATTGGACTCTCACATCCATGATGCCCTTCCCTCATTCTGCCCAGCAGCAAGTATGCAGAAAATTGTTCTCCAGCTCACTGTTTCTACACAGCAAAAGGTGAGATTGAGAAAAGCAACCAACTTCTCCACCATCTTGGGTTCTCTGGCAGGAGACCTCTCTCTACCTTAACTCATAGAAAGCATCACAAGTGTCTGAAAGGAGAGCCATCCCTGAGGAGAGGCGGAGAAAAGGGGGAGGCAGGACCTGCAGCAGCATCACACTGCAGCAGATTTGTCCCACAGGTCTTCTGGGAATGAATCCCTAGTCAGCCTTTCTGCACTGCTGAGGTATCAGCTTTAAAACCCCCCTTTCAGGAAGGGCAGTGCTTAGATCATTTATTCGAGCCAAGGCAAACCTTGGCTTAAGGCACTACCTAGAGTTGAAAATGAGTCAGTGACCTAGGGGTGAACAATCTCTAAACAAATATATCCAGTAAAAACCAAAACAAGCCAGCCAGGGAAGACAGAAACAAATAATCCTTCAATACAAAGATATAAACATACACCCATAAGAAGCAACTGCAAACAGGGAACCATGATCTCCTCAAATGTACAAAGCAAGGAACCAATGACTGACCCTAACAAGATGGTGGAATGTTATCTCTTTCACCAAGAATTCAAAATAGTAGTTTTAAGGAAACTCAGTGATCTCCAAGATAACACAGAAAAGTAATTCAGAAACTTATCAGAGAAACTTAACAAAGAGACTGAAATAATTTTAAAAATCAAACAGAAATCTTGGAACTGGGAAATATGTTTACTGAACTGAAAAACTCATTAGAAGCTCTCAACAACAGAATGGATCAAGCAAAGGAAAGATGAGCAAGCTTGAAGATAGGCTTTTGAAAATACACAGTCAGAGGAGAAAGAAAGAATGAAAAGCAGTAAAGATTATCTACAAGATGTAAAAAGTTACATCAAAAGGCCAAATAATACAAATTATTAGTATTCAAAGAGAGTTCAACAAGAGTGAGAGATTAAAAAGCCTTATTCAAAAAAAAAAAAAAACTTCCCAAAACTTGAGAAAGTGACAAATTTCTATGTATCGAAGGTCAGAGAATAAATACCAGAAAGATCTGACCTAAGTAAGGCTATGCCAAGGCATACATGATTAAACTCTCAAAGGTCAAGGACAAAGAGAAGATCCCAAAAGCAACAGAAGAAAATAAGCAAATATTATACAAAGGAGCCTCAATTTGTCTAGCAACAGACTTATCAATGGAAATTCTACAGGCCAGGAGGAAAAGGAATTATACTTTCAAAGTGCTGAAAGAAAAAAAATTGTCACTCAAAATTACTGCATTCAGCAAAGCTGTTCTTCAAATATGAAGGAGAGATAGTCTTACTCAGACACACAAAAACTCAGAGAATTCACTACCACCAGATCCATCAGACAAGAAGTACTAAGAGAAGTTCTTCAATCTGAAAGTAAAAAAAAAAAAAAATTAAAGTGCAAAAAAAAAAATTGAAGGCATAAAACTTACTGGTAAAATTAAGTACACAGACAAACCCAGGATCCTCTAATACTGTAATTATGGTGTGCAATCCACTCATAACTCTAGTGTGGAGACCAAAAGAGAGATATATCAAAACAATAATAGCTACAGCAAACTGTTAAGAAATGGGTAATATAAAAATATGTAAGTTGAGACAAATAAAAGTCAAAATGGGAGAGGGAGTAAAGTGTAGGTTTTTTAAATTTTTTTAGTTTCTATTCTTTTCTTTGTGATCTAAGATAAGTTGTCATGTCCTTATAATAACTTGTTATATCTATAAGATGTTTTTTGTAAGCCTCATGGTAACCACAATGTAAAAACTTATAACAGATTCACCAAAAATAAAAATCAATGAATTAAAACATACTACCAGAGAAAACCACTTAACAACAAAGAAAGGAAGAGAAAAGTTACAAAGCAACCAGAAAGCAAGCAACAAAATGTCAATAGTAAACCCTTACTAAATAATAACATTGAATGTTATCCCTGAATGTAAGTGGATTCAATTCTCTAATTAGAAGACATAGTGGCTGAATGAATAAAGAAACAAGACTCAACTATGTGCTGCCTATAAGAAACTCACATCACCTATAAAGACACAGAGACTGAAAGTGAAAGGGTGGAAAATGATAATCCATGCAACCAGAAGCCAAAAAGGAGCAGAAGTAGTTATACTTATATCAGAAAAAATAGACTTCAAATCAAAGACTGTGAAAAGAGACAAAAATGGTCACCACATAATGATAAAGGGGCAATTCAGCAAAAGGATATAACAATTATAAATACTTATGCACCCAATATCAGAGCTTCCAAAGTATATAAAGCAAACATTAACAGATCTAAAGGAAGAAGGAGACTGCAATACAGTAATAGTAGGAGACTTTACCACCCAGTAATGAGACAGATTGTACAAATAGAAAATCAACAAAGAAACACTGGAGTTAAACTACACACTACCTAATAGGTCTAACTAACATTTATAAAACGTTTCACTCAATTGCTGCAGAATACACATTCTTTTCATCAGCATATAGAACATTCTCCAGAATAGAGCATATATCAAGTGATAAAACAAGCCTCAATACATTCAAAAAAGTTGAAATGATATAAAGTATCTTTTTTGATAATGATGAAGTAAAACTAGGAATGAATAACAAGAAGAATGTTGGAAACTTTACAAACACGTGGAAATTAAATAACATGCCCCTGAATGAACACTAGGTCAATTAAGAAGTTAAGAAGGAATTTTAAAATTTATTGAAGAAAACAAAAATGGCCAATATATATGGAATACAGCAAAAGCAGTAATAAGAGAGAAGTTTATAGCAGTAAACACTTACATTAAAAAAGTAGAAAGACTTTAAAGAAACAACCTAATGATGCACTTCAAGGAATTAGAAAAGCAAGGAAAAGAACAAAATTAGTAGGAGGAAATAAATAATAAAGATCAGGGCAGATATAAATGAAATTCAGACTAAAAAATTTACAGAAGATTAACAAAATGAAAAGTTGTTTTTTGAGAAGACAAAATAACAAATTATTAGCTAGACTAAGAAAAAAAGAGAGACAACTTACATAAATAAAATAAGAAATGAAAAGGGAGACATAACTGAGACCACAGAAATACAAAAATATTACAAGCAACTAGTATGAACAATTATACTCGAACAAATTGGGAAACCTAGAAGAAATGGATAAATGTCTGGACGTATACAATCTATCAAGATTGAACTATGAAGAAATATAGAACTTCAATAAACCAATAATAATAATGAGATCAAAGCCATGATAGAATGTCTCCCAAAAAAGGTAAGCCCAGGACCTGAGAGCGTCACTGACGAATTCTATCAAACATTTAAAGAAGAAGTAATACCAATTTTTCTCAAACTCTTCCAAAAAACTGAAGACAACGGGACACTTCCAAACTCATTCTATGAGGCCACCATTACCCAGATACAAAAATCAGATAAGGACACAATAAAAAAAAAGAAAACTACAGGCCATATCACTAAAGAATGTAGATGCACAAATCCTCAACAAAATACTAGCACAAAATACATCACATTAACAGAAACACGAACTAAAACCACTTGCTTATTTCAATAGACGTCAAAAAAGCATTTGATAAAATTCAACATCCCTTTATGATAAAAAACCATTATAAAACTGAGTATAGAAGGAACATACTCAAAATAATAAATCCCATTTATGACAAAACCACAGTTAATATCATATTGAATGGGAAACACTTGAAGGCCTTTTCCCTAAGATCTGGAATAATACAAGCATGCCCACTTGCACCACTTTTATTCAGTATATTCCTGAAAGCCCTGGATGAGTAATTAGGCAAGAGAAAGAAATAAACGGCATTCCAGTTGGAAAGAAAGAAGTCAAATTATTATCCTTATTCACAGATGACATGGTCTTATACTTAGAAAAAACTAAAGAATGCACCAAAAACTGTTAGAACAGATAAACAAATTCAGTAAAGTTGCAGCATACAAAATCAACATACAAAAATCAGTAGCAATTACACATGCCCGTAGCAAACAATATGAAAAAGAGATCAAGAAAGTAATCCCATTTACATTAGCTAAAAAGAATATAAAATATCTAGTAATCAATTTAACCAAATAAGTGAACAATCTATAGAAAAAAAACTATAAAACACTAATGAAAGAAATTGAAGCAGACACACACAAAAAAAGATATTCCATGCTCATGGATTTAAAAAATTAATAGCGTTAAAATGACCGTACTCCTCAAAGCAATTTATAGATTCAATGCAATCCCTATCAAAATACCAGTGATATTCTTTACAAAAATAGGAAAAAATTCTAAAATTTTGGAACCACAAAAGACCCTTAATAGCCAAAGCAATCCTGAGCAAAAAGAACAAAGCTGGAGGCATCATACTACCTGACTTCAAAATTTATTTCAAAGCGATTGTAACCAAATCAATGTGCTACTGGCATAAGAACAGACACATACACCAATGGAACAGGGTAGAGAACACAGACACAAATTAAACACATTTAAAAAACAATGAATGATACTGGAAAAACTGGATATCTACATGCAGAAGAATGAAACTAGACTTCTATCTCTTACCATACACAAAAATCAAATCAAAATGGATTAAAAACTTAAATCTAAGATCTGAAACTTTGAAACTACTGGAAGATAACATTGAAGAAACTCTACAGGACATTGGTCTGGGCAAAGATTTTTTGTGTAAGACCTCAAAAGCACAAGCAACCAAGGCAAAGATAGACAAATAGAATTATATTAAGTTAAAAAGCTTCTGCACAGCAAAAGAAATGATCAGCAAAGTGAAGAGACAACCCACAGCATGAGAAAATGTTTGTAAACTCCCAACTGACAACAGATTAATTATCAGAATATATAAGGAGCTCAAACAACTCAATAGCAAATAAACAATCCAAATAAAAAATGGGCAAATGATCTGAGTAGACATTTCCAAAAGGAGACATACAAATAGCCAACAAGTATATAAAAAACAGTGTTCAACATCAGTAATCATCAGAGAAATGCAAATCAAAACAACAATGAGATACCATATCACTCCAGTTAAAATGGCTTTTATCAAAAAGACAGGCAAAAATGGATACTGGCAAGAATGCAGAGAAAGAAGAACTCTCTCATATGCTGTTGGTGGAAATGTAAATTAGCATAGCCATTATGGAGAACAGTTTGGAGTTTCCTCAAAAAACAAAAAATAGAACTACCATATGACTCAGCAATTCAACTACTGCGTATATATCCAAAACAAAGCAAATCAATACATCCAAAAAATCTGCACTCCAATATTTACTGCAGCACTATTTACAATAGTCAAAATAAAGAATCAACCTAACTGCCCATCAATGAATACAAGGATAAAGAAAATGATATATATACACACACACAATAGAATATTTTTCAGTCATAAGAAAGAAAAAATCTTGTCATTTGCAGCAACACGGAGAGAACTGGAGATCATTATGTCAAGTGAAATAATCCAAGCACAGAAAGACAAACAGCACATGTTAAATGGGACTTAATCAAACTAAAAAGCTTGCACACAACAGAAGAAATAATCAGCAGTATAAATAGACAACCTAAAGAATAGGAGAAAATATTTCCAAACTATACATCTGACAAGGGACTAATATCTAGAATCCACAAGAAACTCGAACAAATCACTCATATGTGGGAGATAAACAAGGCAGGTAAGGATAGAGAGGAGGAGAAGAATGAAGAGAAGTTGATTAATGGGTACAAATATATGGTTTGATAGAAGAAATAAGACCTAGTGTTAGCTAGATCACTAGGGACCCTATAGTTTATAACATTCTATCATAAATTTTTAAATAGCAAGAAGATGTGAATTGTAATAGTTCTAGAATGAAGAAAAAAATATTTAAGGTGATGGATATTCCAAGTACAATGATTTGATCCTTACAAATCATATGAATATATTAAACTATCATAAGTACCCCAAAGCTATGTACATCTTTATGTATAATTTTTCTTAAAGAATAGAGAAAAAGGAATACATCTGTTCATTGTCCTTCAACTAATAAGTATGAAGGGACTTCAATAAAAGTTGTGGAAAATGGAAATTAAAGATAAAAATTAAAAATATAAACTTTAGGGGAGAGATCCAAGATGGCCGACTAACAACAGCTCAGAAATGTAGCTCCCAGTGAAAGCGCAGAGAACGAGTGGACGCCGCACTTTCCGGCGAGTTTTTGTTGCCCACAGACCGGGAGATTCCCGGCGGAGAAGCCACGCGGGTCGCCGGCGCGACTCTTTTGGCCGGCGCGGCTGTTTTGCCGGCACCCAGTGCGGCGCTTCCCGGTGCGGAGTATACGGGACGGACGGGCTCGGCTGGTCCCATCCCCACAAGGAAAACAGCAATTGGAAGCGCTGAGGACGGAGAG